>JACCIX010000540.1:17500-105264 GCA_025506515.1 Flaveria trinervia
AGGTTTTTAGTTGTTTGAATAGATCATAGTCAAAGATGATTGAGAAACATATTCAAACTTAGTTATATGAAGTTCTCTTTCGAATTGCCCATGCAAATGGACAATATGCATTAACAACTTCATGCTAATGAACCAGTCACACGATTGAAGCAGGAGACTGGTTCAGCCATATAATTGTGACATGAGATTGACTCAATCGCACGACTTAACACTCAATCGTGCGAATGGATCAACCGCATGACTCAGTCGCACAACTGAACAATGCTAATGGTTCAGTCACACGAATGAGTAACCCTAACCTATAAATACCACTTAATTCATGGAAAAATGGAACACTTTGAAGAATTCAACTCCTACTCGTACCCTAGCCATCTAGAACGTCCAAGAAAGCCAATCGAAGTTCATAGATCGTTCTTGATCGATTCCTACTCGTTTATAACGTTTAGTTTAATCTTATATCGATCGGGTTAACGTTCTCACTAATTGGATCGCCAATCAAATAGGATTTCGCACTATTTATGTTGGTATACACGTGAATCAGTTAGCACTCAGTCCAGTACATAGTTCCTAATAAGGGGTATCAGAGCATTGGCTCTTGATTTACGTGTGATTCAATCGATTTTGATATAAAAATCGTGTTTTTCATGAAAAAACGCAATCTTTTGTGTCAAACGTTGTTTTGGACGTCTCCAGGTCATAAGGTTAACCTTTTTCTGGCATACGGCAATTAGGGTTCTTGAGAAATTCGTGTCTTTGCGTCAAAATACCTTAAACCTTCGAATTCTCAAGATTCAGTAGCTTTAGTCGCATGATTGACTCAATCGAACGACTGAATCCATACGCATCTCTCATATGCACGATTGGACTCAGTCGGTCATCCATACGTACGACTGAATTGCCTAGTCGCATTGTTCACCCGCACCTGTCCATTCGCACGAGTTAGCCATCCGCATTGGTTTATTTTCATGTTTGAGCCATATGCATTGGTCAATCGCACACCTTCATTCGCATAAGTAAAATAGTTGTGTTCTAAAGAGCAAAGTCATTAGTAATGGAGGATCAATATTCAGCATTCACTGCTGGAAGGGACTCTAGGATTCAAGATCTGTTGCTTCTAGAAAATCAAGTGGGAAATCATAACAAGCCCCCTAAGCTTATAACGCTAGATGATTACCCACAATGGAAGCAAAGATTTGAGATTTACTTAAATGGAGTAGATCCCAATCTATGGGGGTCGATAGAGACAGGATATAGCATGCCTGTAGGTGCAGATGGAGTCAAACTTACCTTAAGTGGTATGACTAACGGCCAAAAGGTAAAGTACAATGCAGAGAAGAAAGTATATGCTTTGCTTACTCAATCAATTCCTAAGGACGTCTTCCATCAATTTTCTAAGAACAAGCAACCTAAGAAGCTGTGGGATGCATTGGAAAAAAATGTATGAAGGAAATGCATCGTTAAAAGCTCTAAAGGCTAAAACTTGAAGAAGGAGTTTGACAACTTCTCGTCAATGGGAAAGGAGAGCTTGGACGACGTAATTGATCGGTTCTACCATTTGATGAGTGAGCTGCACACTCATGGAGTCACCATGTCTATGGAAGACAAAGTCTCAAACTTTGCAGATGGGTTGCTAGAGAAGTGAGTTTGCTTTGTATCCAACCTTAGACAGAATGATTTGCTAGCAAAGTTAGATATCAACGACTTCATTCTGAAGCTGAGAGAGGAAGAGTTGAGGATGAAGTACAAGGCCCAAAGTCATCATATGATCAGAATCCGGCACTGTGCAACTCAACTCCACAAGCCAAAACGTCTGGAGCACCACTTCAAATGGTGTTTATGTCAAGTTCAGCTGGTCCATCTCAAGCTACCACTTCAGGATCTGACACGCCAGGGTCGTCTTGTACTCAATACATAGCACCTGAAGCCAATGCTACAAAAATGAAAACTGAGAATCTCAAGAATGTTACAGTGAAGGTAGCAAAGGAACACATGGATCTCTTTGCAGCTGTTGTTCACTCCTATGACGGACTAGTTGCTGGAAGATTGGGAACTGTCATCTGGCGACGAAGACTACGAGCAGGTAGACAAGATAGAGCTGGAGAGAATGGACATCATGTGGGCCTTAGCAAGTGCTGTTCGGAGAGCTAAAAAGTTTGTCAAGAAGACCGAACAGAACTTGATTGCTACTAAGGACACAACTTTTGGTTTTGAGAAGATCAAAGTTACCTGCTTCAATTGTGGGGAAAAGGGGCACTTCAAACGTTAGTGTGTGAAGCCCAAGAAGACAGGAAATGGAAATTCATTTTCATCCTTCAATCGTCAAGATGAACCCATAAGCAGTCCTACTTCATCAAGCAAGGATCCTAAATCCTTGACTGCTCACGATGACGAAGGACAAGATTGGAGCTTTCGGTTTGTGTCTCTAGGAGAATCCAACATTGTGAGTGTTGAGGATCTAGATGAAGACTCGGCAAATGAAGGTGATATGCAGTGGAACTCACGATGTCAAATGTTGATGAAACTACAACTGTAGTTGATCATCAGCCTAAAGAAGGGACAACTTCAACAAGTCTAGAATCACCAGAACCAAAAACGTCACACACTGCTTTGATGGCGGATTCAACCTCACCCTCTCAAGTAAGTACCACTACTCAACCTTTCAATAATCATGCTTGTTCTGATTGTAATAAATTTAGGGAAATCATTGACTTGAAATTTCTAGGTTATTAGACCATAATGACAACTTAGTAAATGACTTACAACTGTGCACAAAAGCAAATAGAGTCTTAAAACAAAATAAGCACGGCTATAGAGAAAAGATAGAACTTTTGAATAAACAACTTAGGGAAACTGAAGTTGTAGCTTTTAACCAAGATAATGACATTAAGTTCAATGTAAACTCCCTAGAAGACACTAAGAAACAAAGCAGTTTTGAAGTAGAAGTAAATTCGTTAAAACAAAAACTGCATAGTTGGACAAGTTCTTCTCATATTGTCCAACACTTAGTGAGAGAACACAACAATGGGGAGGGTTTGAGATATGAAGTGGTACCACCACCACATGAGACCTTGATGAATGCCAAAGTAAACCAATAATAATAACCTAATCAAGGATCATGTGGTGTCCACTCCTCTTAAGTGATCCAGATTCCACACGTAAAACCAAATGAATCTGTCACTAAAGAAAAGGATGCCACTTCAAAATCAAAAGGTAAAATGCCTTGTGTTAATCTGGACGAACAATTTGAAAAGGTTAAAATAAATTCTGGTTCAACAAAGTCCATTTCTAAACCCAAAAATACCAAACAAATTAACAAATCACGTGCTTCATGTCTAAGTCCAAATAGACAAAAAGGAAAAGATGCTAACAATGTTCAAACAATTAATTGTGTTAAACAAGATAAAACATCTAAACCAGAAGTGACTAAGCCCAAACTGAATAAAGTCACCCAAGTGTCACATACTTCTCCATAGAAATAGTTAAATCATCAAGTTGAAAGCAGATCATGCTACAACTATGGAAAGTATGGGCACATCGCATCTTACTATCCTTATTTTTAGACACGAAGAAAAAGATTGAACTTTATTACACTAAGCAAGCTCTTCCAAAAGAAGCTCCATGACTCTACAAAGAGTCAGTGAACCTAAAGTTCAACCTATCAGCCAGTCATCTGTTTATCACAAACAGGCCTTACACAAAGCTGTCTTATGGAAAGAAAAGTCTATGTCTGGTAACAAGAACAAGAAGACAAATGATCTTCCCTCACCCTCTAATGGACAATGGGTAGAATTTATGATGTGTGATGCCTCTGGGACTCCCAAGCCGTTAAGGCTTGGGTCCCTCACCTTAACTAATGTTTTCAATTGAATGTGCAGGGTGTTCGCTATGGTGCTGAAACAAACACTTGGATTGTAAATAGCAGAGCATCAAGGCACATGACTGGAAACCGGGCACTCCTATCAAACATCAAACAAATCAAAGGAGGTCATGTTTCTTTTTGCTCGAAACAAAAGAGGGTAAATCACAACTCAAAGGGAAGTAGGGACCAGAAAGTAAGTTTGACAAGGTAAATTGTTCAACAACTTCAAAATAATCTACTTTCTGTTTCCCAATTTGTGACAAGTGATTTAAGTAGTTTTCCGACAATAAGAATGTATGTCCTGAAAAAGGACTATGTGATTGCGGAGAACAAGTCTTAATGTCAGCCTCAAGATATAATGACCTTTACGTCTTGGATCTATCAAAGGCCTCCACAACGGATCATCAAGTTCAGTGCTTCTTGTCAAAAGCTACTGAGAACGTTCTATCTCCTGGCATAGGAGAATGGGGCACATCAATCCACGAAAGATGAACCACTTGATCCAGAATGATCTAGTGCAGAGTCAATGTCAAGAACTTCCAACTCCCATATTTTTGTGTTGCCGCCAAGAAGGCAACAACAAAGAAGTCTCATAAGGCAAAGAAGTTATTCTATAGAACGCCTCTTGAGCTTCTTCACATGGATCTTTTGGTCCAGTCAGTACAAGAAGCATCGTAGGCGACTTGTATTGCTATATGTTACACATGATTACTAAAGATTCTCCTGGGTGATGTTTCTGAAATCAAAATCAAAAACATTGGAGTCATTCAAAGAATTGGTAACTGAAGGGTTTGCTAGAACATAAAATCAATGTTTAACCACTTAAACTTTCTGAAAAACGCAGCGGAGTTACAACTTAATAAAACCCATTTTATAAGCTGAAAATAATGTTCTTTAGTGACCATTTTTAGATGAAAACAAACCCAAACAAAAGGATCATAATATGTGAATGAACAAGCTATGAAAATGTACAAAAAACCACATTCAAATCACAGCCACAATGAGCTATGATTCTACCTCTTTGAGCAGCAAGAAACGACCAAGGAGAGGGCTGTTGTGAGCTTCAAAAACGTCCAAGATAGTGCTGAATGAGGGCTGATTAATGGCCAAGACTTCAAGCTAGAGTCCTCAAACGTCTATACCCACAAGCCTTCAAACAAACACCTTAGTTGCTAGGATTTTGGTCACCAAAACTTCAAGAAGTAGCTGCTACAACACCTTCAAAACCGTGAGTTTGGAGAAGAATGAAGAGAGAGTTTTTTCTTGGAGTTTAGTTGCATGTGTCTCTCAAGATGGCTGGTCCAAGAAGAATGCCAAGACCCTTAATTGGTTGTGTTTAATCAACAAAGTTGGTCCAATGAACAACAAGGGGGGGCGGCCGAATTTTGTGTGGAATAAGGGTTTCCCCCCTTTTTTTAAACACAACACATGTTACAAATGGTCTTATAATTTGTCCCTCTTAGAAAATGTATACAACTAACCCATTAATTGTATAACATATATAGCCATTATTAATTTGTAATGTCATCTAAATAACATTACAAATAATATCATTGAACTATATCCTAATAAATTGTTCCATGTTATATGCAACTTGTTTAGAAAACCCGTTTTCTAAATTGGTGTTAATATTTCATTGCATGATCATATCATCAACTAAATATTATTTGGTGTTTGCTAAGCTTGTTATTGGGTATAACCCGACTTGGATCATAACGTACTAACCACATCAATATTCTATGTGTCTTGGGCACATAGAATCCTACAATCTCCCACTTGCCCAAGATTCATAGAAGATTGATGCAAGCAGTAAATACCGCCTAACAACGGTTTACTACCCTTAATACGCATGACTTATAGCCATTCAATAACATCATCCCTTTCAAGTACCCTACTTGAAATGATTTAGGTGAATTAATCATTTATCCTTTTGTTACAGATGTCATGTTAAATCCAAGGACACAGAATGATCATACCTTGTTGATTTAACTTAATCAGGCCTTAGACATCTAACTCTCAACGAATAAGAGGAACAAATTCCATCTTGACTACATACGTTTCTCACAATCACCTCGTGTTATACCTGAACATATCCTTATGTACTGTCCACTATTTCAGACAGTGAAGAATAGGCTCGAGGTGTAACACTTGGTGAATATCAAAACCCAATATGTATCTCAGGTCGGAGGATACCAAATGATATTCGCCTTTACTCAAAATTACTTATGATCAATCAATAAGATTCCATGTAGTAAAATTTGAGATGCGGGTTAGTCCAATATTTGTATCCCACAAATATCTATGAACCTTGGTAGCACCCATTGCTCTATATTCATCCTTATGAATATCAACCAATCCAAGTTCATAATAGTCTTACCTTCAAACTTGTTCCCACAAGTATGAACGACTACGGACATTTAGAGTAAACATTTTACTCATGGATTAAACATGCTAAATTGGAATATTATTTGAAACATTAACCAAATAACTTTATTCAAATAATAGAAAGTTCCACATATCCAAATACAAAATTTACAGATCAAATCCAATCACTAGAATATCGAAGTCCCATGGCACAAGTATGACCTTCATGCTTTGCCTTTTCAAGGAGCTTCGTGAGAGGATCCGCAACGTTTTGATCCGTGTGAACTTTGCGAATACATATCTTTCCCTTTTCAACTTCATCTCGTATGTAGTTGAATCTCCGCTCAATGTGCCTAGTCTTTTGATGAGCACGGGGTTCCTTGATTTGAGCGATCGCACCCTCGTTATCACAAAAGATCTCTAGGGGGTCCTGAATGGAAGGGACAACCCCTAGATCGGCAATGAATTTCTTCAACCATGCAGCTTCTTGGGCTGCCAATGAGGCGGCGACGTATTCTGATTCTGTAGTTGACAGAGCCACCACATCCTGTTTGGAGCTCTTCCAAGAGACAGCTCCTCCATTCAGAATGAAAATGTATCCCGATTGAGACCGTGAATCATCACGATCGGTTTGGAAACTCGCATCCGTGTAACCTTTTACAACGAGTTCCTCGTCACCAGATCCATAGATTAGGAACATATCTCTTGTCCTCCTTAGGTACTTAAGTATGTTCTTAACAGCCATCCAATGACTGTTTCCAGGATTTTGTTGGTAACGGCTTGTCATACTTAAGGCGTATGACACGTCCGGTCGAGTGCATATCATTGCATACATGATGGATCCAATAGCAGATGCGTATGGGATTGCCTTCATTTTATCTTGCTCATCCTTTGAGCTTGGACATTGAGTCGTACTCAACATCGTTCCTCTTTGAATAGGTACGGTACCTTTCTTAGAGTTTTCCATCTTGAACCTTTTCAAGACTTTATCAATGTATGCACTTTGATTCAAACCAATCAACCGCCTTGATCTATCCCTATAGATCTTTATTCCCAGAATATAGGCGGCTTCACCAAGATCCTTGATGGAAAAACAACTTCCAAGCCAGGTTTTTACACCTTCCAAGGTTGGAATGTCATTTCCAAATAGTAGTATGTCATCAACATACAATACTAGGAAAGTTATTGTGCTCCCACTAGCCTTCTTATACACACAAGCCTCATCAACGTTTTTGATGAAACCAAATTTCTTTACTTCCTCATCAAAACGGTGATTCCAGCTTCTCGATGCTTGTTTTAATCCATAAATTGATTTCTTTAACTTGCATACTTTATTAGGATGTATTGGATCGACAAAACCTTCAGGCTGAACCATATAGACATCTTCCTCAAGATATCCATTTAGGAAAGCGGTTTTGACATCCATTTGCCAAATCTCATAATCATAATGAGCAGCTATGGCAAACAATATCCTTATAGACTTTAGCATCGCAACAGGTGAGAAGGTTTCATCATAATCAACCCCTTGAGTTTGAGTGAAACCTTTTGCTACAAGTCTAGCTTTATAAGTATCCAAGTTTCCATGCATATCGGTTTTCCTCTTGAAAACCCACTTACTTACTTCCACTACCTTGGAATTAAGAGGTGGTACTACAAGTTCCCAACTTGGTTGTCATACATGGATTGCATCTCAACGTTCATGGCTTCTAGCCATTTGTCACAATCCGAATTGGACATTGCATCATGGTATGTGGTTGGTTCATCAGAATCTATCACATAGCATCCATCCATGAAAAATCCATATTTTTCTGGTGGATTACTAGTTCTACCACTTCTGCGAACGTGTTGTGTGTATTGATCAACCACTTGATCATCCTCAACATCCTCATGTTGAGTGCTAGTTTCAACCAAACGCGCATCGGGCTGTGGTTCTTGATCTTCCTCAAGATCCACTGTTCTACTGCTAGCTCCTTCCATAAGGAACTTTGCTTCTAAGAACTCACCCTTTCTGGCAACAAACACCTTTTGTTCCATTGGATCATAGATATATCCCATAGAATCTCTAGGATATCCAATAAAGATACACTTGGTGGATCGGACATCCAATTTGTTTAGGGTGGGAGTCTTAACATAAGCCTCACAACCCCAAACCCTTAAGTACGATAGGGATGGAACTCTTCCATGCCATATCTCAAAAGGTGTCCTTTCTACCTTTTTGGTTGGGGCCATATTTAGAATACGGGCCGCGGAGAGCAGAGCGAAACCCCAAAATGATAGAGGTAATGTGCTTCTAGCCATCATAGATCGGACCATATCCAATAAGGTTCGATTCCTCCTCTCAGACACACCATTATGTTGTGGTGTTCCAGGTGGAGTGAGTTGTGAGACAATCCCACAACTCCTAAGATGATTTTGAAAGGCATCACTAAGGTACTCACCTCCTCTATCGGTACGAAGAATTTTAATTGACTTATTGAGTTGATTTTCTACTTCATTCTTGAAGGTTTTGAATATTTCAAAAGCTTCATCTTTGTGCCTCAATAAGTACACATACCCATAGCGACTATAGTCGTCGGTAAAGGTAATGAAGTATCTTTCACCATTCCTAGTCATTGGCTTAAAAGGACCACATACATCCGAATGTATGATTCCTAATAAATCTTTTGCCCTTTCGGTAGTTCCACTAAAGGGTGCCTTAGTCATCTTACCTTGTAAACAAGATTCACAAACATCAAATGAATCACATTCATTTGTTTTTAAAAGACCATTCTTTTGAAGTGTTTGTAAACGTTTCTTGTTTATATGACCAAGACGACAATGCCAAAGATAGGTATCACTCAAGTCCAACTTGAGTTTCTTGGTGTTAGTTTGGTACAATGAACTATTTAAAGTATTTTCATGAACCAATTCATAAATACCATTAATTGGAATAGCTTTAAAATAGAACATACCATTTAAAGAAACATGAATATCATTTTCAATAAAAGATAATACATAATCATAATGTCTTAATTGGGATACAGAAATAATGTTCCTAGTCAAACTAGGAGCATACAAAACATTCTTCAAAATAACTTCCAAACCACTTGGAAGTCTTAGGATGTAGTCTCCACGAGCTTCAACTAAGACTTTAGTTCCATTTCCCATGAAGAGGCTAACATCCCCTTGTTTGAAGTCCCTACTTCTTGTGAACCCCTGCAACAAATTGCAAATGTGAGTTCCACATCCGGTATCCAATACCCATGTGTTAGAAGATGTAACATTAAGATCAATATGAATCATGTATATTGTACCTGAGGTCTGCCCGGCATCCCTCTTCGCTTTCAACTCTTGGAGATGGACAGGACAATTCCTTGCCCAATGTCCAATCTCCCCACACTTGAAGCATGGGTCATTAGTAGCAACCTTTTGCTTCTTCTCTTGTGTGGTTGGGAGGCACCCTTGCCACCCCTTTCCCTTTTCCCCAAGTAGGTCCCTTACCCTTGGCAACCTTTGCCTTGGGTGCGGGACGAGGCCTTTTATTGTTCCCACCTTCATTGATGGTGAGAACGGGTAAAACCCTTTTACCCATGGCCGCCTCGGCCGTTTTGAGCATTGAGTGAAGTTCACCAATGCTTTTGTCCCATGCATTCATGTTGTAGTTCAACACGAATGTCTCGAACCTCTTGGTAAGGCCATTGAGGATCAAATCCGTGGCCAATTCCTTCGAGACGGGACAATTAAGCCTCTCGAGGCGGTCAATGTGACTTTTCATCTTAAGTACATAAGATGAAACAGATTGATTGTCGTCCATACGACATGCATGGAGTGCTCGAACCGTTTCGAAACGCTCAACCCTCGCGTGCTGTTGGAACGTTTCCTTCAGCTGGGTTATCATGTCATAAGCCCCGTGGTGTTCATACTCCTTTTGGAGATCCGGAGTCATGCTCGCTAGCATGAGACAAGACACTTGGACGGAGTCCTCAGTGTACTTCAGCCAATCATTAAGGCCTCCTCATCATCCTCGCTAGGTTGATCGGGGACAGGGTCGTCTAAAACATACGATCGTCTCTCTTGCTTGAGAACATTCTCAAGTTTCGATACCAATCGATGAAGTTGTTATGGTTTAGACGTTCCTTTTGGAGGATCGCTCGTAGAGATTGGTTGGACGCGGATGAGTTATCGGAATTATCATTATTAGAGGCCATCTACAAAATTTTAACAAAGTTTTATTTAGTATTTTCGATATTATCAATTTTAATAATTAATGCCTATTAAGGTCAATTATATATTAAAATCTAGAACCCAACATTACATTTAAATTGTGGTTAGGTGACCTTTATCCCACGATTTAAATTAATAAGGTGGTCAACGATTGACGGTTGCAACCATTTGCAACTTCTAGAGGTATGGGATCGACTCTTGAACATCATATGTAAAGTCGGCATGTAAATCCCATCAACACCATTTGGAAACCACATTGTAGGTGATCCATTTAACATGGTTTGCAAATCAAGACATCCTACTTACACCCACGTGTGAGTTTGCCAAAACAAATGGTTAGGTGACCTTTATCCCATAAGTAAGGCATTCTCACCTCAAATCACAAGTTCCCTCAAAATGGTTAGGTGACCTTTATCCCACTAAGAGTTCCCAAGTGACTCAAGTGTTGCGTAAAAGGACGGTGTTGATCTCGTTTTAAAATTTTAGAGACTTCTTAATTCTAGTTTAGAAAACTCTATGTACTTGTATTTGTATGCTTTCAAATGCAAGGTACCCTATGGTTCTTAGATTAAAACCAATTTTAATCTTTAAAATCATTAAACCATTTTAATAACTTTTATTAACTATTAAGAACCATCGATTTCAGCTTGTTAAGTTTGTTAATGAGTTGTAATGCATGTCAAAACATCAACCAAACAATGAAACAATAAACAATCAACCAAGCATAAAACATAAACAACCATATGTGCATAACCATAGCCCTTATGTTGACAACACTTGTTTGCCATCACAAGTGTTGTCTTTGGTCTTTCTAAGGGTCAAACATATCATAAAGGTTCCAAGAACCTCCCACTAGAAACCGCATCCAAATGCTCCATGTTTCTTGTGTCTTTGTGTCCATCTTTGGGTCTTGATCTTGTACATCTTCCTTTTACAAAATTGTATCCTAATACATTTTTCTAGTAAAGGAAATGAACCTAATCTATTATTACATAACCAAATGAATGAATAATTACAACCCAAGGAATAAACACAAATATTACAACCAATTGAATGAATAAAACAACCACTAGAAACATCCAAACAACACAAGGCCACAAGCTAGGTTATGCACAAAACAACCAATGATCAAATCATCTAACCATATAATGAAAACCCCATTTAAAACCCCAAATTTCAGCCAACATAAACTGAAATTTTGGGTTTTAATCATTGTCCAAACAACCAACATGCATAATATGTTTCTTTCAAGGTCTAATCACTAGCATGTGTGATATGACCTTGAAAGTATGGGGAATCATTCATATAAACTATAACAGCCCAAAATCAGCCTATAACATTGCTAATATCATCTTTTAAAACCAATTTCAAGAGATAAATCAAGCAAGTCATCCACATAACCTGGCTCTTGATGCCATTGAAGGGTTTGCTAGAACATAAAATCAATGTTTAACCACTTAAACTTTCTGAAAAACGCAGCGGAGTTACAACTTAATAAAACCCATTTTATAAGCTGAAAATAATGTTCTTTAGTGACCATTTTTAGATGAAAACAAACCCAAACAAAAGGATCATAATATGTGAATGAACAAGCTATAAAATGTACAAAAAACCACATTCAAATCACAGCCACAATGAGCTATGATTCTACCTCTTTGAGCAGCAAGAAACGACCAAGGAGAGGGTTGTTGTGAGCTTCAAAAACGTCCAAGATAGTGCTGAATGAGGGCTGATTAATGGCCAAGACTTCAAGCTAGAAGTCCTCAAACGTCTATACCCACTAGCCTTCAAACAAACACCTTAGTTGCTAGGATTTTGGTCACCAAAACTTCAAGAAGTAGCTGCTACAACACCTTCAAAACCGTGAGTTTGGAGAAGATGAAGAGAGAGTTTTTTCTTGGAGTTTAGTTGCATGTGTCTCTCAAGATGGCTGGTCCAAGAATGCCAAGACCCTTAATTGGTTGTGTTTAATCAACAAAGTTGGTCCAATGAACAACAAGGGGGGGCGGCCGAATTTTGTGTGGAAAAGGGTTTCCCCCCTTTTTTTAAACACAACACATGTTACAAATGGTCTTATAATTTGTCCCTCTTAGAAAATGTATACAACTAACCCATTAATTGTATAACATATATAGCCATTATTAATTTGTAATGTCATCTAAATAACATTACAAATAATATCATTGAACATATATCCTAATAAATTGTTCCATGTTATATGCAACTTGTTTAGAAAACCCGTTTTCTAAATTGGTGTTAATATTTCATTGCATGATCATATCATCAACTAAATATTATTTGGTGTTTGCTAAGCTTGTTATTGGGTATAACCCGACTTGGATCATAACGTACTAACCACATCAATATTCTAAGTGTCTTGGGCACATAGAATCCTACAGTAACTACACTGGAGTCTCTCTACAAGCTGAAGGTGAGACAGGTACGCTCAGATAACGGAACCGAGTTCAAGAACCAATGGGTAGAGACTTTCTGCAAAGAAAAGGGAATTGTGCACCAGTTCACTTCCGCCTACACTCCTCAGATGAACGGTGTTGCTGAGAGAAAGAATCACAGCTTAATAGAGAGCACGCACAATGCTAGCAGACTCGAAACTGCCTATCCAATTATGGAATGAGGCAGTTGCCAATGCATGTTGCACGTTAAATTGAGTTCTGGTGGTAAAACGTCATGGCAAGATGTGTTACGAGTTACTTCAACGATGTAAACCAAAATTGGAGTACCTCGAACCATTTGGAGCTACATGTACGTTGCTGAAGAAAACTCAGGAAAGAAAGTTTAGCGAGAAGGTTGAAGATGGAATTTTTCTAGGATACAACATACCAAATAAGAGAGTCTACAACATCTCAACAGGTCAAGTAGAGGTGTGGTGTAACATCGATGTTCAGAGATACACCACCCCTCCTGCTGGAAAAGGACCCGCATTCTTTTTCGACTATGATGGATTCTTCAAGTCATTCAACATTCTTCTCTCCACTTCTGATGATGAGTTAGCAGCCAAAATGATGTATGATGTCTTAAACACACCATCACAGGACTCTACATCATCTGGTTCACAAGGTGAATCACCTAACCACTCAGGGGGAGCACTCGAGGTAAGTGACTCTTCCTCTGACGATGAAGCCATGGAGAATGATCTGGATAGTCAGGAGCAACAGGTTCCTACTATTGCAAGTCCACAAGCATCTGACATTGATGCCTCTGAATCTTCGAAACCTCACACTCCTACTGCCTCAGATATGGAACGTTCATAATCTTGATTCTGAGGTGGTTGTTCCCACCACTCCTGGATCACACCTAAATGTCTATCATCCTCTTGAAAATCTCATTGGGATGTCAGATCAGGAGTTCAGACAAGAAATCAGCTATATTCAGTTGATTATGCCTCGGTAATGGAAAAAGGGTATCTTCACGATGGTGCATACCGCTGTTTTGTGTCTCGGTTCGAGCCAAAATACGTCAGTAAAGCCCTGAATGATGAGGCATGGGTGACTGCCATACAAGAAGAACTTCTTCAGTTCAAGAAGTTAGGTGTATGGACACTGGTAGATAGACCTAAAGGTGCTAAGGTCATTGGCACCAAGTGGGTATTGAAATGTAGAAAGATGACCAAGGTGTCATCATCAGGAACAAGGCTCGACTTGTAGTTCAAGGATTTCAACAAGTCGAGGGAATTGATTACAATGAAGTATTTGCACTTGTAGCGAGAATGGAAGACATCCATATCTTTCTAGCCTATGCCTCTTACATGAAGATTAAAGTCTATCAACTGGATGTAAAGAGTGCATTTCTTCATGGTGAAATCCGAGAAACAGTGTATGTCAGTTAACCCGAAGGATTTGAGGATCCATATCATCAGGATAGAGTTTACAAACTGGATAAGGCTCTCTACGGGCTTCACCAAGCCCCAAGAGCATGGTATGAAAAACTCTCAACTCACCTTGTGAAACACGGATTTCGCAGAGGTGTAATTGACTGTACACTATTCATCAAAGAAAAGGATGGTGATCTGCTGCTTGTTCAGATTTATGTTGATGACATAATCTTCAGTTCCAAGAACTAAGAATTATGTAAAGAATTTGAAGCAGTAATGACGGCAGAATTTGAAATGAGTGCCATGGGAGAGATGAAGTTCTTTCTTGGTTACAGGTAGATCAAACACCAAAAGGGATATTTCTACATCAAACAAAGTATGTAGGGGATATTCTTAGTCGGTTGGACATGGAGAATGCTTCCGCAGCTGGGACTCCACTTGCTACAAACCATGATGTAGCACCCAATGAGAATGGTGATCTGGTTGATGCCACCATGTACCCAAGAATGATTGGATCCCTCAGGTACCTCACTGCCTCAAGACATGATATTATGTATGCAACATGTCTTTGTTCAATATATCAGGCTAAACCAAAAGTTAACCATCTTATAGGGGTCAAACGGATATTTCGTTATCTAAAGGGTACACCAACACTTGGATGGTGGTATCCTCATGACGATGACTTCGAGCTTACCGCGTACATTGACTTGGATTATGGTGGCTGCAAGATGAACTACAAATCCACCTCAGCAGGTTATCAATTCTTTAGGAGAAGATTAGTCACATGGCAGTGTAAGATGCAGACATCAGTTGCGTTGTCAACTTGTGAAGCTGAATATGTTGCTGCGGCAAGCTGCTGTTCTCAAATCATCTGGATTCAACAACAGATGCGGGACAACGGTTTGAAATTTTCTAACACCCCTATATTTGTTGATAATTCTGCTGCAATAACTGTTACTAAAAACCCTGCCCAACATCCTAAGACCAAACACATCGGCATTAAATGTCACTTTATAAGTGATTGTTTTGAAAAGAATCTAATCGATGTCGTTAAAATAAATACGGATTTCCAACGCGCTGACCTCTACACAAAATCCTTTGATAAACCACATTTTCTATATCTATTAGAGGTCAACAGCGTTAAAAAGAAAAGTGATGTAATTCCAGAAGATAAACATGTTTAGTCAGATGCGTCAAGTCCATTTTTATTTATTTATTTTATTCTAGTTTATTTTATTTATTTTATTGATTTCATTTCTTCTCCTATTAAAATCCTAAAAACGCAAATCATTTACGGTTTTAGAATTTTAGGGGGAGAATAGGTTAAGTTAGTATTAAAAAAACGAGGGAGGAGGATAAGCAAGCTAAAATAAATGAGATCGTATCTAAGATATGAAGGGTTTGCTAGAACATAAAATCAATGTTTAACCACTTAAACTTTCTGAAAAACGCAGCGGAGTTACAACTTAATAAACCCATTTTATAAGCTGAAAATAATGTCCTTTAGTGACCATTTTTAGATGAAAACAAACCCAAACAAAAGATCATAATATGTGAATGAACAAGCTATGAAAATGTACAAAAAACCACATTCAAATCACAGCCACAATGAGCTATGATTCTACCTCTTTGAGCAGCAAGAAACGACCAAGGAGAGGGCTGTTGTGAGCTTCAAAAACGTCCAAGATAGTGCTGAATGAGGGCTGATTAATGGCCAAGACTTCAAGCTAGAAGTCCTCAAACGTGTATACCCACTAGCCTTCAAACAAACACCTTAGTTGCTAGGATTTTGGTCACCAAAACTTCAAGAAGTAGCTGCTACAACACCTTCAAAACCGTGAGTTTGGAGAAGAATGAAGAGAGAGTTTTTTTCTTGGAGTTTAGTTGCATGTGTCTCTCAAGATGGCTGGTCCAAGAAGAATTCCAAGACCCTTAATTGGTTGTGTTTAATCAACAAAGTTGGTCCAATGAACAACAAGGGGGGGGGCGGCCGAATTTTGTTTGGAATAAGGGTTTCCCCCCTTTTTTTAAACACAAACACATGTTACAAATGGTCTTATAATTTGTCCCTCTTAGAAAATGTATACAACTAACCCATTAATTGTATAACATATATAGCCATTATTAATTTGTAATGTCATCTAAATAACATTACAAATAATATCATTGAACAATATATCCTAATAATTGTTCCATGTTATATGCAACTTGTTTAGAAAACCCGTTTTCTAAATTGGTGTTAATATTTCATTGCATGATCATATCATCAACTAAATATTATTTGGTGTTTGCTAAGCTTGTTATTGGGTATAACCCGACTTGGATCATAACGTACTAACCACATCAATATTCTATGTGTCTTGGGCACATAGAATCCTACCTCCCCACTTGCCCAAGATTCATAGAAGATTGATGCAAGCAGTAAATACCGCCTAACAACGGTTTACTACCCTTAATACGCATGACTTATAGCCATTCAATAACATCATCCCTTTCAAGTACCCTACTTGAAATGATTTAGGTGAATTAATCATTTATCCTTTTGTTACAGATGTCATGTTAAATCCAAGGACACAGAATGATCATACCTTGTTGATTTAACTTAATCAGGCCTTAGACATCTAACTCTCAACGAATAAGAGGAACAAATTCCATCTTGACTACATACGTTTCTCACAATCACCTCGTGTTATACCTGAACATATCCTTATGTACTGTCCACTATTTCAGGACAGTGAAGAATAGGCTCGAGGTGTAACACTTGTGAATATCAAAACCCAATATGTATCTCAGGTCGGAGGATACCAAATGATATTCGCCTTTACTCAAAATTACTTATGATCAATCAATTAGATTCCATGTAGTAAAATTTGAGATGCGGGTTAGTCCAATATTTGTATCCCACAAATATCTATGAACCTTGGTAGCAACCCATTGCTCTATATTCATCCTTATGAATATCAACCAATCCAAGTTCATAATAGTCTTACCTTCAAACTTGTTCCCACAAGTATGAACGACTACGGACATTTAGAGTAAACATTTTACTCATGGATTAAACATGCTAAATTGGAATATTATTTGAAACATTATAACCAAATAACTTTATTCAAATAATAGAAAGTTCCACATATCCAAATACAAAATTTACAGATCAAATCCAATCACTAGAATATCGAAGTCCCATGGCACAAGTATGACCTTCATGCTTTGCCTTTTCAAGGAGCTTCGTGAGAGGATCCGCAACGTTTTGATCCGTGTGAACTTTGCGAATACATATCTTTCCCTTTTCAACTTCATCTCGTATGTAGTTGAATCTCCGCTCAATGTGCCTAGTCTTTTGATGAGCACGGGGTTCCTTGATTTGAGCGATCGCACCCTCGTTATCACAAAAGATCTCTAGGGGGTCCTGAATGGAAGGGACAACCCCTAGATCGGCAATGAATTTCTTCAACCATGCAGCTTCTTGGGCTGCCAATGAGGCGGCGACGTATTCTGATTCTGTAGTTGACAGAGCCACCACATCCTGTTTGGAGCTCTTCCAAGAGACAGCTCCTCCATTCAGAATGAAAATGTATCCCGATTGAGACCGTGAATCATCACGATCGGTTTGGAAACTCGCATCCGTGTAACCTTTTACAATGAGTTCCTCGTCACCAGATCCATAATTAGGAACATATCTCTTGTCCTCCTTAGGTACTTAAGTATGTTCTAACAGCCATCCAATGACTGTTTCCAGGATTTTGTTGGTAACGGCTTGTCATACTTAAGGCGTATGACACGTCCGGTCGAGTGCATATCATTGCATACATGATGGATCCAATAGCAGATGCGTATGGGATTGCCTTCATTTTATCTTGCTCATCCTTTGAGCTTGGACATTGAGTCGTACTCAACATCGTTCCTCTTTGAATAGGTACGGTACCTTTCTTAGAGTTTTCCATCTTGAACCTTTTCAAGACTTTATCAATGTATGCACTTTGATTCAAACCAATCAACCGCCTTGATCTATCCCTATAGATCTTTATTCCCAGAATATAGGCGGCTTCACCAAGATCCTTGATGGAAAACAACTTCCAAGCCAGGTTTTTACACCTTCCAAGGTTGGAATGTCATTTCCAAATAGTAGTATGTCATCAACATACAATACTAGGAAAGTTATTGTGCTCAACTAGCCTTCTTATACACACAGCCTCATCAACGTTTTTGATGAAACCAAATTTCTTTACTTCCTCATCAAAACGGTGATTCCAGCTTCTCGATGCTTGTTTTAATCCATAAATTGATTTCTTTAACTTGCATACTTTATTAGGATGTATTGGATCGACAAAACCTTCAGGCTGAACCATATAGACATCTTCCTCAAGATATCCATTTAGGAAAGCGGTTTTGACATCCATTTGCCAAATCTCATAATCATAATGAGCAGCTATGGCAAACAATATCCTTATAGACTTTAGCATCGCAACAGGTGAGAAGGTTTCATCATAATCAACCCCTTGAGTTTGAGTGAAACCTTTTGCTACAAGTCTAGCTTTATAAGTATCCAAGTTTCCATGCATATCGGTTTTCCTCTTGAAACCCACTTACTTCCAACTACCTTGGAATTAAGAGGTGGTACTACAAGTTCCCAAACTTGGTTGTCATACATGGATTGCATCTCAACGTTCATGGCTTCTAGCCATTTGTCACAATCCGAATTGGACATTGCATCATGGTATGTGGTTGGTTCATCAGAATCTATCACATAGCATCCATCCATGAAAAATCCATATTTTTCTGGTGGATTACTAGTTCTACCACTTCTGCGAACGTGTTGTGTGTATTGATCAACCACTTGATCATCCTCAACATCCTCATGTTGAGTGCTAGTTTCAACCAAACGCGCATCGGGCTGTGGTTCTTGATCTTCCTCAAGATCCACTGTTCTACTGCTAGCTCCTTCCATAAGGAACTTTGCTTCTAAGAACTCACCCTTTCTGGCAACAAACACCTTTTGTTCCATTGGATCATAGAAATAATATCCCATAGAATCTCTAGGATATCCATAAAGATACACTTGGTGGATCGGACATCCAATTTGTTTAGGGTGGGAGTCTTAACATAAGCCTCACAACCCCAAACCCTTAAGTACGATAGGGATGGAACTCTTCCATGCCATATCTCAAAAGGTGTCCTTTCTACCTTTTGGTTGGGGCCATATTTAGAATACGGGCCGCGGAGAGCAGAGCGAAACCCCAAAATGATAGAGGTAATGTGCTTCTAGCCATCATAGATCGGACCATATCCAATAAGGTTCGATTCCTCCTCTCAGACACACCATTATGTTGTGGTGTTCCAGGTGGAGTGAGTTGTGAGACAATCCCACAACTCCTAAGATGATTTTGAAAGGCATCACTAAGGTACTCACCTCCTCTATCGGTACGAAGAATTTTAATTGACTTATTGAGTTGATTTTCTACTTCATTCTTGAAGGTTTTGAATATTTCAAAAGCTTCATCTTTGTGCCTCAATAAGTACACATACCCATAGCGACTATAGTCGTCGGTAAAGGTAATGAAGTATCTTTCACCATTCCTAGTCATTGGCTTAAAAGGACCACATACATCCGAATGTATGATTCCTAATAAATCTTTTGCCCTTTCGGTAGTTCCACTAAAGGGTGCCTTAGTCATCTTACCTTGTAAACAAGATTCACAAACATCAAATGAATCACATTCATTTGTTTTTAAAAGACCATTCTTTTGAAGTGTTTGTAAACGTTTCTTGTTTATATGACCAAGACGACAATGCCAAAGATAGGTATCACTCAAGTCCAACTTGAGTTTCTTGGTGTTAGTTTGGTACAATGAACTATTTAAAGTATTTTCATGAACCAATTCATAAATACCATTAATTGGAATAGCTTTAAAATAGAACATACCATTTAAAGAAACATGAATATCATTTTCAATAAAGAGAATACATAATCATAATGTCTTAATTGGGATACAGAAATAATGTTCCTAGTCAAACTAGGAGCATACAAACATTCTTCAAAATAACTTCCAAACCACTTGGAAGTCTTAGGATGTAGTCTCCACGAGCTTCAACTAAGACTTTAGTTCCATTTCCCATGAAGAGGCTAACATCCCCTGTTTGAAGTCCCTACTTCTTGTGAACCCCTGCAACAAATTGCAAATGTGAGTTCCACATCCGGTATCCAATACCCATGTGTTAGAAGATGTAACATTAAGATCAATATGAATCATGTATATTGTACCTGAGGTCTGCCCGGCATCCCTCTTCGCTTTCAACTCTTGGAGATGGACAGGACAATTCCTTGCCCAATGTCCAATCTCCCCACACTTGAAGCATGGGTCATTAGTAGCAACCTTTTGCTTCTTCTCTTGTGGTTTGGGAGGCACCCTTGCCACCCCTTTCCCTTTTCCCCAAGTAGGTCCCTTACCCTTGGCAACCTTTGCCTTGGGTGCGGGACGAGGCCTTTTATTGTTCCCACCTTCATTGATGGTGAGAACGGGTAAAACCCTTTTACCCATGGCCGCCTCGGCCGTTTTGAGCATTGAGTGAAGTTCACCAATGCTTTTGTCCCATGCATTCATGTTGTAGTTCAACACGAATGTCTCGAACCTCTTGGTAAGGCCATTGAGGATCAAATCCGTAGCCAATTCCTTCGAGACGGGACAATTAAGCCTCTCGAGGCGGTCAATGTGACTTTTCATCTTAAGTACATAAGATGAAACAGATGATTGTCGTCCATACGACATGCATGGAGTGCTCGAACCGTTTCGAAACGCTCAACCCTCGCGTGCTGTTGGAACGTTTCCTTCAGCTGGGTTATCATGTCATAAGCCCCGTGGTGTTCATACTCCTTTTGGAGATCCGGAGTCATGCTCGCTAGCATGAGACAAGACACTTGGACGGAGTCCTCAGTGTACTTCAGCCAATCATTAAAGGCCTCCTCATCATCCTCGCTAGGTTGATCGGGGACAGGGTCGTCTAAAACATACGATCGTCTCTCTTGCTTGAGAACAATTCTCAAGTTTCGATACCAATCGATGAAGTTGTTATGGTTTAGACGTTCCTTTTGGAGGATCGCTCGTAGAGATTGGTTGGACGCGGATGAGTTATCGGAATTATCATTATTAGAGGCCATCTACAAATTTTAACAAAGTTTTATTTAGTATTTTCGATATTATCAATTTTAATAATTAATGCCTATTAAGGTCATTATATATTAAAATCTAGAACCCAACATTACATTTAAATTGTGGTTAGGTGTCCTTTATCCCACGATTTAAATTAATAAGGTGGTCAACGATTGACGGTTGCAACCATTTGCAACTTCTAGAGGTATGGGATCGACTCTTGAACATCATATGTAAAGTCGGCATGTAAATCCCATCAACACCATTTGGAAACCACATTGTAGGTGATCCATTTAACATGGTTTGCAAATCAAGACATCCTACTTACACCCACGTGTGAGTTTGCCAAAACAAATGGTTAGGTGACCTTTATCCCATAAGTAAGGCATTCTCACCTCAAATCACAAGTTCCCTCAAAATGGTTAGGTGACCTTTATCCCACTAAGAGTTCCCAAGTGACTCAAGTGTTGCGTAAAAGGACGGTGTTGATCTCGTTTTAAAATTTTAGAGACTTCTTAATTCTAGTTTAGAAAACTCTATGTACTTGTATTTGTATGCTTTCAAATGCAAGGTACCCTATGGTTCTTAGATTAAAACCAATTTTAATCTTTAAAATCATTAAACCATTTTAATAACTTTTATTAACTATTAGAACCATCGATTTCAGCTTGTTAAGTTTGTTAATGAGTTGTAATGCATGTCAAAACATCAACCAAACAATGAAACAATAAACAATCAACCAAGCATAAAACATAAACAACCATATGTGCATAACCATAGCCCTTATGTTGACAACACTTGTTTGCCATCACAAGTGTTGTCTTTGGTCTTTCTAAGGGTCAAACATATCATAAAGGTTCCAAGAACCTCCCACTAGAAACCGCATCCAAATGCTCCATGTTTCTTGTGTCTTTGTGTCCATCTTTGGGTCTTGATCTTGTACATCTTCCTTTTACAAAATTGTATCCTAATACATTTTTCTAGTAAAGGAAATGAACCTAATCTATTATTACATACCAAATGAATGAATAATTACAACCCAAGGAATACACAAATATTACAACCAATTGAATGAATAAAACAACCACTAGAAACATCCAAACAACACAAGGCCACAAGCTAGGTTATGCACAAAAACAACCAATGATCAAATCATCTAACCACATAATGAAAACCCCATTTAAAACCCCAAATTTCAGCCACATAAACTGAAATTTTGGGTTTTAATCATTGTCCAAACAACCAACATGCATAATATGTTTCTTTCAAGGTCTAATCACTAGCATGTGTGATATGACCTTGAAAGTATGGGGAATCATTCATATAAACTATAACAGCCCAAAATCAGCCTATAACATTGCTAATATCATCTTTTAAAACCAATTTCAAGAGATAATCAAGCAAGTCATCCACATAACCTGGCTCTTGATGCCATTGAAGGGTTTGCTAGAACATAAAATCAATGATTAACCACTTAAACTTTCTGAAAAACGCAGCGGAGTTACAACTTAATAAAACCCATTTTATAAGCTGAAAATAATGTTCTTTAGTGACCATTTTTAGATGAAAACAAACCCAAACAAAAGGATCATAATATGTGAATGAACAAGCTATGAAAATGTACAAAAAAACCACATTCAAATCACAGCCACAATGAGCTATGATTCTACCTCTTTGAGCAGCAAGAAACGACCAAGGAGAGGGCTGTTGTGAGCTTCAAAAACGTCCAAGATAGTGCTGAATGAGGGCTGATTAATGGCCAAGACTTCAAGCTAGAAGTCCTCAAACGTCTATACCCACTAGCCTTCAAACAAACACCTTAGTTGCTAGGATTTTGGTCACCAAAACTTCAAGAAGTAGCTGCTACAACACCTTCAAAAACCGTGAGTTTGGAGAAGAATGAAGAGAGAGTTTTTTTTCTTGGAGTTTAGTTTCATGTGTCTCTCAAGATGGCTGGTCCAAGAAGAATGCCAAGACCCTTAATTGGTTGTGTTTAATCAACAAAGTTGGTCCAATGAACAACAAGGGGGGGCGGCCGAATTTTGTGTGGAATAAGGGTTTCCCCCCTTTTTTTAAACACAAACACATGTTACAAATGGTCTTATAATTTGTCCCTCTTAGAAAATGTATACAACTAACCCATTAATTGTATAACATATATAGCCATTATTAATTTGTAATGTCATCTAAATAACATTACAAAATATCATTGAACAATATATCCTAATAAATTGTTCCATGTTATATGCAACTTGTTTAGAAAACCCGTTTTCTAAATTGGTGTTAATATTTCATTGCATGATCATATCATCAACTAAATATTATTTGGTTTGCTAAGCTTGTTATTGGGTATAACCCGACTTGGATCATAACGTACTAACCACATCAATATTCTAAGTGTCTTGGGCACATAGAATCCTACAAGATATCGATTCAACGACTATGGAAAATGATAGTACATACGAACAAAGCATTTGGGACTTTAAAAGATGAAATTGAATTAGATGCGAAATTCAAAGTATAAGTCGGAGAAGTCTGGGCAGCATAAAAGGAAAAATGATAGTAAAACTAGCTACTATTAAGGTAACACGAAGAAAGTAGACCTAGAGGGTGCTAGACCAGTAGATGATGTGTCGGTAGATTCAACACAATAGATAAGTAGACCTCGTTGGTGATCTCAAGAGCAAACTAAGTTGTTCAACAAGCTATGGGTTATCACCTTATCCCTGGTTAACACATCAATAGAGTTCCAATAAAGGGTGACGAGCAAAATAGACCCACAAATGTGTGCGGATGACCAAAATATGAGCAAAGCACGTGATGAAAAATGAAAAAAAGCAATCAAACCGATAACCTATGTTCTTGGTGCAATCTGTACAACAAGAATAAAATTGATCAAACAAGAAGAGAGGTTATGTGCCTCTCTGATGTGCAGTGGCACTGACCTGAGGATAAGCATAACCTATATAATCTAGAATTCATTGCTATTTGCCGCCTCTCTGCTGTGCGGTGGCACTGACCTGAAGCTTGGCTTCTCTTTGAAAGCTCTAAGAATAGTTTCTTCTTGTCAAACATACCCGTAGACCGCTCAAAAAACTCCTGAGGAATATTGATTACCATATAAGTGTGGGATCCAAAAATGCTTGTTGAAATAGTTAAACCTTAAACCATCACCAATCTGTGTCAAAAGTCTCTGTATGGATTTAAGTGGACAAGTATACTAACAATCATCGTGGCAACAATTCTTGAAAGTCCAAATCAATGTGTGCGTCTTATCATACTAGTATGATTTCTTTAATTTGCTGATGACTCTCGACGAAAACAAGAATCTAGCATCAAATGATTTTGGTAACACGTCCTAAATGAGTTGATTACCTGTATGATTCCATAATGAATTGTTCCTCTTATGGTCAAAATAACTTGAAGCTGCCTGTTCAAGAAATAAATCTGTTAGATTTCTATCTTAGGATTTCCGCCTCACACAAAATCACCAAAACATCTTTAGTTTTATCTTTTAATGTTTGCTCTTTTGTTTTGTATTAACATTTAGTCAATTTAGAGTTATATGTCAGACTATGTCATGGAATTCAATCTGGGATTAACTTACTTAAAAGGGTCACGTCTGAGGTGACCAAATGTGTTTTGAGTGTTAAAAGGGTCACATCTGAGGTGACCAAACGTGTTTTCAATGTTAAATGGGTCATGTCTGACGTGACAAAATGTGTTTTGTTTAAAAGGATCACGACTGAGGTGATCAAAAGTTTTCAATGTTAAAATGATCATGTCTGAGATGATCGAATGCTCAAAATGTTTAATCAAAAGTAAAAAAGGGTTAAATGCCTAATGGTCATAAAGTCAAAATCATGAGTATGATCCATTCGTACGACTGGACCATGAGTATGGACCAGTCGTACGATTAGACCATACTTATGCACTATACAACCGAATGGAGCATGAGTATGAACCATTAACATGAATGGCTTACAAGATTGAGTCAGTCGCTCGAATGGAGTTGTCCTAATGAGTCAGTCGCCCGACTGAAACCCAGTCGGCCGACTGAATGTTGTAGATACATGTGTTCCTAGTTTCTGAACTTAATGTAATATGTTTGTATTTTCTTACACATATGTAATTGTGCGGGTACTTAATGAAATACAATATGTGGTTTTGTTTATATAATGTTGAATATTTCATTGGTTGGTATGTAATAACGCTTACCGACTTAACTATATAGTTTTTGGTCGTTTGAATAATATGTAAATCAATTAATGACTATGAAACATATTCAAACTTAATCATGTGAAGTTCTCATATGATTGGACCATGCTATTGGACCATACGCATGAACAACTTCATGCTAATGAACCAGTCCTACGAATGAACCAAGAGACTGGATCGGTCGCATGATTGAAAAGTGAGATTGACTCAGTCACACGACTGAACACTCAGTCGTGCGAATGGATCAACCGCATGACCCAATCGCATGACTGAACCATGCAAATGGTCCAGTCGCACGATTGAGAAACCTTAACCTATAAATACCACTTAAATCGTGGAAAAACTAGACACTTTGAATATTTTGATACCCAGACGTACCCTAGCCATCTAGAGACCTCTAGTAACATTTTCCAACTTCAAAGATCTTAGTAGATCGATTGCTAATCATTTTTAACGTTTAGATTCAAGCTTTAATTGATTCTACGTGCGTTCTCACCGATTGGATCGCCAATCAAATAGGATTCCACACTATTTGATTTGGTACAGGCGTAAATCTGTTAGTATTCGTCGAGTACACGATCCCTAACAAGTGGTATCAGAGCTTTGGCTCTAGATTTACGTGTGATTCAATCATTTTGATATAAAAATTGAATTTTTATGCTCAAAAACGCAATCTTTTGTGTCAAATCGTAAAGTTAACTTTTTTCCGGCATACGGCAATTAGGGTTAGCAAAAATTCGTGTTTTTGAGTTCAAACACCTTAAACCTAGAAATTTTCAAAATCCAGCAGGTTTAGTCGCACGATTGAGGTCATACGCATTCCCCATATGCACGATTGGACTCAGTTGCACTTCCATTCGTCTGACTGAGAAGACTATTCGCATATCCGCATTAGTTCATTCGGCCGACTAAGTCATCCGCATTAGTTCAGTCGCACGATTGAACCCTCCGCATAGTTCAATCACCCAAATAGCCCAATGGCACACCTTCATTCGCACATATACAAAAGTTTGGTTAAAAGTTATAGTTAATAGCAATGGAAGACCAATATTCAGCATTCACAGCAGGGAGAGACTGACGTATACAAAATTTATTGCAACTGGAGAATGAAGTAGGGAATCACAACAAGCCCCCAAAGCTTATCACGTTAGACGAATATCCATAATGGAAACAATGTTTCGAGATCTACTTAAATGGAGTAGATGCTAATCTATGGGAGTCTATACAGACGGGGTACAACATGCCTGTAGGAGCGGATGGTGTCAAACTCACACTGGGAGGCATGACTGACGGACAAAAGGTGAAATACAATGCAGAAAAGAAGGTTTATGCTTTGCTTACACAGTCAATTCCGAAGGATATTTTCCATCAATTCTCGGAATATACTCATGCAAAGAAGCTATAGGAGGCATTGGAGAAAAGGTATGATGGAAATGCATCATTGAAGGCCATAAAGGCTAAGGCTTTAAAGAGGGGTTTGACAACTTCTCAACAATGGGAAAAGAAAGCCTTGATGTTATTGATAGATTCTACCACTTGATGAGAGAGATGCACACTCATGGAGTATCGACGTCAATGGAGGACAAAGTGTCCAACTTTGCAGACGGGCTGCCGGAGAAATAGGTGTCGTTTGACTCCATATCGGACAGAATGGTATGCTAACGAAGTTAGATATCAGTGACTTCGTTCTAAAGTTGAGAGAGGAAGAACTAAAATGAAGTGCAGAGCTCAAAAGGCTTCTTATGATCAGAATCCAGTGCTATACAACGCGACTCCAGCTAAAACATCTAGAGCTCCTCTTCAGACAACCTTTGCATAAAGCTTGTCTGGTCCTTCACTAGCCTCTACATTGGGGTCTGAAACGTCAGGGTCATCTGGTACCCAATACATTGCACCTGAAGCAAATGCAGCAAAGTTAAAGACCAAGAACTTCAGCAATGTGACATTTGAGGTAGCTAAAGAGCACATGGATCTTTTAGCTACGGTAGCCCACTCCTATGATGGACTAATTGCTGGTAAGATTGGGAACTGCCATCTGGCAGATAAGGATTATGAGTAGGTGGATGAGACAGAGCTGGAACGGATGGACATAATGTGGGCCTTAGCCAGTGCAGTCCGAAGAGCTAGGAAGTTTGTCAAAAAGACCGGACATAATTTGATTGCGACTAAGGACACTACCTTTGGCTTTGATAAATCCAATGTAACCTGCTTCACCTGCGGAGAGAAAGGGCACTTCAAAAGGGTGTGCGTGAAGCCAAAGAATACTGGCAATGGGAATCCTTTCTCCTCCTTCAATCGTCAGGAGAAACCCACTAGCAGTCATACTTCATCAAGCAAGGATCCCAAAGCCTTGACTGCTCATGATGATGAAGGATAAGACTGGAGCTTTCAGTTTGTCTCACCAGCAGAATCCAATATCGCTAGTGTGGAGGATATCATGATGACTCAGCTAGTGAAGGAGATATTGCAGTCAAACTTGCGATGTCAACATCAAAAGAAACAGCACCATTGGTCACCTACCTACCTGAAGAAGGGAAAACTACAACAACATCAGAATCACCAGCTCCAGAAACATCAAATTCTGCATTGATGGCTGATTCTTTAGAAACCGCTTAGGTAAGTACAACTGCCCAATTCTTTACTAATCATGCTTGTTCTGACTGTAATAAATTTAGGGAAAGCATTGATTTAAAATTTGCTAGGTTATTAGATCATAATTGTAACTTAGTAAAGGACTTGGAACTGTGCAGTAAAGCTAAAAGAGTGTTAAAATAAAATGAGAATAGTTACAAAGAAAAGATAGACCTTTTGAGCAAACAACTTAGGGAAACAAAAGTTGTAGCCTTTAACCAAGCTAATGACATTAGGTACTATCTAAACTCCCTAGAGGACACTAAGAAACAAAAGGTAGTTTTAGAAGTAGAAGTTAATTCCCTAAAAGAAAAACTGCACAGTTGGACTAATTCTTCACACATAGTCCAAAACTTAGTGTGAGAGAGAACAACAGGGAGGGATTGGGTTATAAAGTGGTCCCACCACCACATGAGATCTTGATGAACACAAAAGGTAAACCAATTAGTGATAATCCAATCAAGGATTATGTGGTGTCTACTCCTCTTGTAAGTGATCCAGATTCCACATGTTCATCAAATGAATCTGGTACTAAACCAAAGAAGGCCACTTCAAAGGAAAAAGGTAAAATGCCTTGCATTAATCTGGACAAAGAATTTGAAAAGGTCAATATAAAGTCTGGTTCAACAACTATCAAATCTGAACCTAAAAAGACCAGTAATGTTATCCAAGCACGTGCATCATGTCAAAGTCCAGTAAATAGAAAAGAAAAAGACATTAAAAATGTTAAAGCAATTAACTTTGTTAAACCAGACAAAACATCTAAACAAGGAGAGTCGAAACCCAAACCAAGTAGGGTCACCAGGGTGTCACATACATCTCCACAAAAACAGTTAAATCGTAAAGTCAAAGCGGAGCTTGCTACAGTGTGGAGAGTATGGACACATTGCGTCTCATTGTCCTTGCTATCAGACACGGAGGAGGAAAGTTGAGCTCCCTGAACAAAAACCTAGCTCTTTTAGAGGAACTCAATGATGCCACCTAAAAGAGATAGTGAACCTAAAGTTCAACGCATTAGCCAGTCGTCTGTTTATTATAAACAGGCCATACACAAAGCTGGCTTATGGAAGGAGAAATCAACCTCATTGTCTAATAATGAGAAGACATCTAAGCTTCCCTCACCCTCGACGGTCAATGGGTTACATTTATGATGTGTGATGCCTCTGGGAAACCCATGCTAGTGAAGGCTTGGGTACCTAACCCGAACTAATGTTTTCAAATTGAATGTGTAGGGTGTTCGATATAGTGTTGAAACTAACACGTGGATTATAGACAGCAAAGCATCCAGGCACATGACAGGGAACATGGATCACTTTTCAAATGTCAAACGGATAAAAGGAGGTCATGTTTCGTTTGCAGGAAACAAGGGGAGGTACATCACAGCTCAAGGGGAAGTAGGTAATCAGAAAGTGAAGTTTGACAAGGTAAACTACGTTCAACAACTTCAAAATAACTTGCTTTCTGTTTCTCAAATTTGTGATAAAGACTTTAAGGTAGTCTTTGACAACAAGAAGTGCTATGTCTTGAAAAAGGACTTCGTCATCCCGGAGGATCAAGTCTTAATGTTTGCCTCAAGATATAAGGACCTTTATGTCTTGGATCTATCAAAGGCCTCCACTATGGATCATGAAGTTTAGTGCTTCTTGTAAAATGTTACTGAGAAGTAATCCATCTCCTGGCATAGGAGAATGGGACATATTAATCCAAGGAAGATGAATCCCTTGATCTAGAATGATCTAATGAGAGGAGTTAACGTCAAAAACTTCCAACTTCCAAATTTCTGTGTTGCATGCAAGAAGGGAAAACAGGCGAAGAAGTCTCATAAGGAAAAGAAAGTTCATTCTATCGAACTTCCTCTTGAACTTCTTCATATGGATCTATTTGGTCCAGTCAGTACATGAAGCATCGCAGGCGACTTGTACTGCTACGTAGTTACTAATGACTACTCAAGATTCACTTGGGCGATGTTTCTGAAATTCAAATCAGAAACATTTGATTCATTCAAGGAGTTAGTAACTACTCTGGAGTCCCTATACAAGTTGAAGGTACGTCAAGTGCGCTTAGACAATGGAACCGAGTTCAAGAATCAATGGATGGACTAACTGCAAGGAAAAAAGAACTATTCATCAGTGCACTTTTGCCTACACTCCTCAGATGAACGGCGTTGTTGAAAGGGAGAATCGCAGCTTGACAGAGACAGCACAGATAATGCTAGCTGACTCAAAACTGCTATCTTATTCTGGAATGAAGCAATTGCAAATGCGTGGTACACGCTAAATCGGGTCCGGGTAGTTAAAAGCCATGGAAAGACGTGCTACGAGCTACTTCAACGATGTAAACCTAATCTAGAGTATCTCGAGCCATTTGGCGCTCTGTGCATCCTACTGAAGAGGACTCAAGAGGGAAAATTCAGTAAGAAGGCTGATGAAGGTATCTTTCTAGGATACAATATACCGAACAAGACGGTTTACAACAAATCAAAGGGTCAGGTAGAAGTGTGGTGTAATGTGGATGTTCAAAGATAGACCACACCACCTGCTGGAAAAGGACCCACCTTCTTTTTCGACTATGATGGATTCTTCAAGTTCTTCAACATACCGCTCTCCACTTCTGATGATGAGTTAGCAACAAAGATGATGTACGATGTTCTAAACACACCAGCTCAGGAATCTACATCATCTGGACTACAAGGTGATTCATCTAACAACTCAGGGGGAGCACTTGAAGATAGTGACTCTTCCTTTGGTGAAGAAGCTGTGGAGACTGATCAGAACAACTAGGAGAAACAGGTTCCCCTTACGATAGTCCACAAGCATCTGACATTGATGCCTCTGCGTCTTCAGAACCTCAGACTCCTACTGCCTTAGATACTGAACCGGATGTTCATAATCTTGATTCTGAGGTAGTTCTTCCAACCACTCCTGGTTCATGACTAAATGTCTATCATCCTTTGGATAATGTCACTGGAGATGTGAGATCAAGAGTTCAGACCAGAAATCAGTTGTATTCAGCTGATTATGCCTCAATGATGGAAAAGTTCTATCTTCATGATGGTGCATATCATTGCTTTGTGTCTCAATTCGAGCCAAAGTATGTCAGTGAAGCCCTGAATGATGAGGCATGGGTGAGTGCCATGCAAGAAGAACTTCTTCAGTTCAAGAAGTTAAGTGTATGGACTCTGGTGGATAGACCTAAAGGTGCTAAGGTCATTGGCACAAAATGGGTCTTAAATTGCAAGAAAGATGATCAAGGCGTGATCATCAGAAACAAGGCTCGACTTGTTGTCCAACGATTCCGACAAGTCGGGGGCATTGACTACAATGAAGTGTTTGCACCCGTGGCAAGAATGGAGGCAATCCGTATCTTCCTTGCCTACGCATCGTATACGAAGATTAAAGTTTATCAACTCGATGTAAAGAGTGCATTCCTTCATGGTGAAATCAGAGAGAGACAGTGTACGTCAGTCAACCCGAGGGATTTGAGGATCCATATCATCGGGACAGAGTTTACAAACTCAACAAGGCTCTGTATGGGCTTCATCAAGCTCCTAGAGCCTGGTATGAGAAACTCTTGACTCACCTTGTGAAACACGGTTTTCATAGAGGTGTCATTGATTGTACACTGTTCATAAAAAAAGGATTGAGATTTACTGCTTGTCCAAATCTATGTCGATTACATAATCTTCGGTTCAAAGAACGAAGATCTATGCAAAGAGTTTGAAGCAGTAATGACGGCTTAGTTTGAGATGAGTGCCATGGGAGAGATGAAATTCTTTCTCGGGTTACAGGCGGATCAAACACCAAAAGGGATTTTCCAATATCAGACCAAGTATGTAGGAGATATCCTCAGTCAGTTTGACATGGAGAATGCTTCCGCAACTGGGACTCCACTTGCTACAAACCATTATGTAGTACCCGATGAGAATGGTGATCTGGTCGATGCCACCATACACCGAGGTATGATTGGATCTCTCATGTACCTCACTGCCTATCATGTACGCAACATTTTTATGTTCAAGATATTAGGCAAAGCCAAAAGTTAACCATCTGATAGGGGTCAAAAGATCTTTCTGTTGGACCAAAAGAACCAATGAGCCAGACCAGAAAAACCTTTAAGTCCCATAGACATCATAACAACTGAAGTGGTCTACAACAGCTGAAGACAAAGTCTGAAGACAACAGCTGAAGACAAAGTCTGAAGACAACAGCTAAAGACAAAGTCTAAAGACAACAGCTGAAGACAAAGTCTGAAGACAACAGCTGAAGACAATATCTGAAGACAACTGTTAAAGACAAAGTCTGAAGACAACAGCTGAAGAAAAAGTCTGAAGACAAGTCTGAAGACAAAGTCTAAAGACAACAGCTAAAGACAAAGTCTGAAGATAAATTCTGAAGACAACTGCTAAAGACAAAGTCTGAAGACCAAGTTCTCAGAAGTTGTCACAACAACTGAAGTAGTTCTTTTCAGTAGTTGTGATGGTTACTTTTCTGTAGTTTGTAATCACTAGTTTATTTTATGTAAAACATCTGAAGTTCTTGCACTTCAGATGTTATAACTTCAGTAGTTGCAATTTTATCTTGTACTTAGCTTTTTGTGAAGGTGTCCTCAGTTGTTATGGACATCTTCAGTATTTAGTCTACTTTTAGTTGTTTGTATAAATCAGTTAGCTGTCACTATCAAGTGACGTCAGCTAATGTCACATTCCTTTATAAAAGGAATGTTGACCTAATTTCTTTGTAGCCGAAGCTTGTGCATGAATGAAAATATTCTCTTTGCAGAAAACTCTCTCTCTATAACCGTCACTATTTGATTGAATATTCATATTATTCTTGCTTAAATTTCATCTAATTCTTGTTCTATTCCGCTGCAAATCTTAATCTAATTGATCAAACTAGATCCCGATCCTTTCAAATGGTATCAGAGCTAGACTAATCATTGATCGATTTAACAATTGATCATTGAAACTGCTCTTTTGATATCTAAGTTTGATCGAATTAGCAAATTTGCAAGAATATGTTACAGAGTTTGATTTTCTGTTGCTTCCGGTGAATTAATTTGAGATTCGTCTTGTTTCAAACTGAGTTGTTGAGTTTTTGAGCTAGATCTATTAAAATTTCATTGAGCCTGTTTGAATCGGTGAAAATGGCTACATCAATCAATGATCCTCACAATACTGACTCTTCAACAATGCCTCCGATGCTTGTTAGGAGTGAGTATAACATATGGCAACGTCGAATGCTCCACCACCTGTCTGTCAACAGTTCAGGTTGTTGGAAATTTGTGGTTCATAGACCATATAAGCCTACGGTGAGTAATCCGGAAACCAATGAGATGGTTCTGAAGAAGAAAAAGCAATACTCAGATGAAGATCTGAAACTGTTTGAAATTGATGCTAAAGCCCATGGAATTCTGGCCATGGCACTGCCTAATGAAATCTATTTTGGACTTCTGCATCATGAAACTGCTCATGACCTCTGGGTTGCTCTGAAAGAACAATTTGGAGGAACTGATGAGGTCTTGGAAAACAATAGAGAGATCCTTGCCCAGCAATATGAGACATTCTCTCATAGAAAGGGTGAGTCACTGACTCAACAGTTTGAGCGATTTTCCTGTTTGATATCTAAGCTGAAAATGGTTAAACATGAATATACAAATAGTCAGATGAACAACAGATTCCTCAGATCCCTGCCTGAGAGATGGGACACATATACTCTTGTCCTACGCTCCAGTGCAAATCTGGACAATCTATCTCTCACCCAACTTCATGGGAAACTGTTAACATTTGAAAGAGAGATAGAACAGAAAAGGAAACTGGCTTCATCTGGGAAGCTCACTGATGATTTTGTACCATGGAATACTGCTCTGGTCGGTCATGAGTCAGAATATGCTGCATCAGAAAGTGCTTATGATGAGCATATAGATTTCTCTTCAAATAGTGGAGATCCTACTTTTGTTGGTGTTGATAGTAATTCAGGATGTAGTAGTGATAATTTGTGCTTTTTGATGGATGATTTGAAAGGAATTGCTGATGATGATCTAGAAGAGATGGATATTTTGAGCCAAATGGCATTAATCAATATCAGATCTCAAAAATTTTACAAAAGGACAGGTAGAAAATTTTCTGGTCTCTCTGGAAAAACCGAAGTTGGTTTTCACAAGAGCAAGTTGAGGTGTCACAAGTGCCATAGACTTGGACATTTTGCAAGAGAGTGTAGATCACCTGGATCTAACTCTTCTACACCCTTTGTGAGCTTTCCATGCAATAGCTCACAAAACAAAGGGCAGCATTCTACCAGTCCTGGTCATCATTCACAAATTCAATCATCTCCTGCATATTTTGTCCCTCAAGGTCCAATGCCATATCCTTATCCCTGTTTTTACATGCCTGAGCCCAGTCAGGTTCCAGTACCCATAGCTCAAAAAGCACATGCCCTACCTGAGCCTCAACCATCTCAATCAAATCAACAATCTCAATCTCAATCACATCAAAGCTTTTTCACACCTGGAGTTGTTGACTGGAGTAGCTTACCAGATGATCTTTCTGGTTATCCTGACCAATTGTTTTCTGGTGCTGGTCTACATGGTGGTGAAAATCCTTTTGGAAATCTTGCTCTTATGGCCCTGGAGTCTACTGATGGTTCATGCTCGAATGCGTCATCATCACAAGTACCACAAGGTTCTTCAGCATGCCATTGAAGCATCTGGTATGTGGACAGTGGAGGATCTATGCATATGATGGGGAGCAGTTCTCTTCTTCATGACTACTCTCAAGGAAAAAAGGGATTTGTATCTTTTGGTAATGATGCTAAGGGTTACATAATCGGCAAAGGCTTTGTGTCAAATGGTGAGATAAGATTTGATGATGTTAACCATGTGGAGAATCTCAAGTACAACTTGTTGAGTGTCAGTCAAATGTGTGATAAAGGGCATGTTGCACTTTTCGCCAGCCAGAACTGTCGGATTCTGTCTTCCAATGTTTTGAGAATGATTGACAAGATATTGGATGAATATACTCTCCTGAAGGCCAACAGGATTGGAAGAGTATATGCCTTAGACTTATCAAAGAAAATTGATCTAAAAATGCGATCCATGTCTGTTCTCCAAGGCCTCTCCTCAGGAATCTGAACTATGGCACAAAAGGCTTGGTCATGTGAATCTTAAAAACATGAACCAGCTTATCCATCATGGTTTAGTGAGAGGTCTGCCATTAAAGGAGTTCAAATGTGATGACTACTGTTCTGCTTGTTTAAAAGGAAAGCAACACAAAGTATCATTCCCTCCAATAGAAGAACCAAAGTCCATTGCCTGATTGCAATTACTGCATATGGATCTTTTGGTCCAGTAAGAGTGATGAGCATGGCAAAGAAAAAATACTGTCTGGTTATTGTGGATGATTATTCCAGATTTGTATCGACCTTCTTCTTACATTCAAAAGATGAGGCTGGTCAAATCGTCATCTACTTTGTGTTGTATGTGGAAAAGCAGTACTCCCTTCCAGTCAAGTGTGTGAGGAGTGATAATGGCACATAATATAGAAATCACACACTTGATAAATTCTATTTATCTAAGGGAATCAAGAGGCAGTATAGCATTCCAAGAACTCCTGAACAAAATGGAGTGGTGGAGAGAAAGAACAGGACCCTTATTGAAGCCACAAGGTCAATGTTGGCTGATTCTGGTTTGCCACTAACCTTTTGGGCTGACGCTGTCAACACAGCTTGCTATGTGCAAAATAGAGTGTTAGTAAATCAGAGGTTGATGAAGACTCCTTATGAAATGTTACATCATTTGGCCCCTCTAATTTCCTTTTTTAGAGTATTTGGGTGTCCCTGTTACATTCTTAACACAAAGAATCCACTTCAGAAGTTTGAATCAAAGGTGGATGCAGGGTACTTTGTTGGGTATTCATCTACTTGCAAGGCATACAGAGTTTTTAATTGCAGAACAAAGATAGTTGAATAAACCTTGCATGTAAAGTTTAATGAATCTCCAAGGGACAAAATCCCACAAAACCCTGCGGAGTTATTTGATCTGGACATACTCCAATATGTTCCTTATCAGTCTCCAGCTGTTGCAGATTCTGTGAATCCATCATCTCCTGCAACTAGTCATCCATCTGGTGGTACAAATGCAAGTTTTAGTGATCACCTGCCTGAGTCTACTAAACTTGATGTTCCTGTAGCTTCAGTAGTTCCATCCACAATAAATGCTGATAAGATCTTTGAATCCTCTACTTCATTTGAATTGACATCTCATTCTAGGTTTCAAGAGTCTGGATCAACATCTATTGCTACTGAATCTCCTACAAACACTTGCACAGATCTTATTGGGTACTAAGAACTGAAGAATCACCCCATGTCTCAAATCATTGGTGACATCAATGCTGGTGTTTCAACTAGACGTCAATTGTCCAATTTCTGCTTTTATGCTCTCTTCATCAGTCAGCAAGATCCAAAGAACTATCATATTGCTTTAAGAGATAATGGATGGGTTGAAGCCATGCAACTTGAGCTTCTTCAGTTTCAAAAGCAGCAAGCGTGGGAACTAGTTCCTCTACCCCAAGGTAAGTGTGCAATAGGCACTAAATGGGTGTTTAGAAATAAAACTGATGAAAAAGGTCAAATTGTCAAGAACAAGGCCAGACTGGTTGTATAGGGGTTTTCACAAGAAGAAGGTATTGATTATGATGAAACCTTTGCCCCTGTAGCTAGATTGGAGGCAATCAGATTGTTCTTAGCTTATACTGCTTTCCATAATCTTAAAGTTTTTCAAATGGATGTCAAAAGTGCATTCTTATATGGTAAAATAAAAGAAGAAGTTTATGTGTGTCAACCACCAGGTTTTGAAGATAATAAACATCCAGATTGGGTGTATAAGCTTGATAAGGCTCTTTATGGGTTAAAACAAGCTCCCAGAGCCTGGTATGAAACACTGTCCAACTTTCTTCTTCGAAAAAATTTCACTAGAGGCTCCATAGATAAAACTTTGTTCATTAAGAAAGTAGGCATGCATAAGCTCCTTGTTCAAATTTATGTAGATGATATTATTTTTGCATCCTCTGATCCATAGTTGTGTGATGCCTTTACTAAGTTGACGCAACAAAAGTTTGAAATGAGTGCCATCGGAGAATTACAGTTCTTTCTGGGTTTGCAAATCAAACAATGGCTGATGGAACTTTCATTCATCAGTCAAAATATACAAAGGATCTATTGAAAAAGTTTGATTTACAAAACTGTAAGCCCTGTTCTACTCCCATGTGCAGCACCACACAACTAGATGTTGATCAGAAAGGTAAAGCAGTTGATGAAACTCTTTACAGATGTATGATTGGTTCCTTGATGTACCTTACAGCTTCTAGACCAGACATTATGTTTGCAACTTGTGTCTGTGCTAGATTTCAGGCTGCACCTAAAGTATCCCGTATGATTGCAATCAAAAGGATCTTTAGTTACTTGCAAGGAACTCAATCTCTAGGACTTTGGTATTCCACTGGGCACTCTTACCAATTAGTTGCTTTCTCTGACAGTGACTATGCAAGGTGTAAATTAACCAGAAAATCAACCTCTGGTGGATGCCAATTTCTAGGCAATTGTTTAGTTTCTTGGCAGAGTAAGAAACAAACTTCAGTTGCTAGATCCACTGCTGAAGCAGAGTACATTGCTGCTGCAAGTTATACATCTTAGGTACTCTGGCTTCATAATCAATTACTGCATTATGACATTACAGAGACTAAGACTCCTTTACTGATGGACAGTACTTTAGCTCTTTGTATTGTTAAGAATCCTGTCCAGCATTCTAGGACCAAACATATTGAGATCAGACATCATTTTATCAGGGATTGTTATAAAAAGGGTCCGATTGATTCAAAGTTTGTGCCTAGTACTGATGAGCTTGCAGATATATTTACTAAGCCTTTGGACAGACTACTTTCCAAAATCTAGTGCTAAGGCTTGGTATGCTGCAGTTAGAATGATTTGACAACTACTGATGCTCTCAGTTCACAAGTACTAATGAACATTAGTATACAACTTTCAAAAAGTTAGTACTGATAAGTAACTACTGATGTCTGTTCTAACAGATAAGTACTGATGACCAATGAAACATCTGAAAACTAGATAGTTTGCTGAGTAAGTGTTAAGGTCAATGAGACAACTGAGATCTGTGAATTGACGACAACAACTGATGAGAAATTTTACTCTTCAATTGTTTCAAACAACTACTGTTTCATTTCAAAACAACTGAAGCCAAAACCAAGTCTTCAGTAGTTTCAAACTACTGATGGCTAACACCAAGTCTTTAGTTGTTTACAACATCTAAAAGTTAAAACCATGTCTTTAGTCGTTTTCTAACAACTGATGACTAACACCAAAACTTTTAGTTGTTTTCTTTTAGCCATTTCATAACCTATAAATACCTAACACTAACTTCAAACTTTTCACAAGTCATTTTCAGAACTTTCATCTTCCATTAATGGCGACCATGCAAATCAAACCATGACACAATTGTGTTGCCTACCTCACAAAATCGGCCTTTTGTACTAAGTTTGATGCTGCCATTGATCTGATGGTTGATTCCCCATATCAAACTGCTTTTCTTCTGAATCCAACCATCTATCCCGATACCCTTCACCAATTCTGGACGAATGTCACTGTCCATACTGGTGAGAATGATGTCGCGATCACTCTCCAGTCGTTTGTAAACCAGAAGAAGGCGGTCATCACTCCTGCTATCATTCGCCAAACCCTAGATCTGAATGATGCCACTTTTGTCACTGAATGTTGGGTTTTTGTAGATGTAAATCAAAGACATATTAACCATTTAACATGTAAAACGCAGCGGAGTTATGTAAAAAAACATGAGTTTATGTATCATATACATATGTTTAAGAAAAACCCAAAACAAGGATCATATTATATGGAAGAACATACTATCAAAATGTAAATACATCAACCACATGTACTACCTTTAGAAACATGGAGATGGAGGTTGGATGATGATGTTTGAATGTCTAAACTTCAAGGTAGAAGTCCTCAAGAGATGATACCCCAAGCTTGTACAAACACCCCTTTGCTAGGACTTGCAACACCAACTTGTAGAACCCTCTTCGAGCTTGATTTTTCAGCCAAGAACCCTTCTTTGATGGCTGAAAATCTTGTGTTTTAGAGCTCAATTCGAAATTTTTGAGAGACATATGAGAGGATTCTTGCTCTTGTGTGTGTGTGTGTGTGAGTGAGAAAGATGTCTTGGTGGAAGAGAGTTAAGTTATCAATGTTGCATGCAACAACAACAAATCAAGGCAACTTCAACCCCAAAGGGGCGGCCGAAGTTGGGACCCACAAGGTGGGTTTCCCTCCCATTGGAAATGTTTTATAAAATTAACTCTTGCACTCCATTTTTATAAAATTAAAACCCTTGTAATTTTATAAAATCTAACATACTTTTGTTTGATATTATTTAACTAACTTAAATAATAAAACAAACAATTTCTCAAGAACAAATTATCCATATAATATTGTTCATTTTCAAAAGCAATGTTTTAGGAAACCCGGTTTCAATGTTGGTGCTTATATTTATTTGTTTGATCTCATCAACAAACAAATATTTATCGGTGTTTGTTTGGCTTGTTATTGGGTATGACCCGACTTGGATCATATCACACTAGCCGCATCAATTTAATATGTATCTTGGGTAGATCAAATCCTTCAATCTCCCACTTGCACAAGATTCATAGAAGATTGATGCAAGCAGCAAATAACACCTAGCAACGGTTTGCTACCCCTAATGTATATGACTAAGTGCCATTCAATAACATCATCCTTTTCAAGTACCTCACTTGAATATGATTTAGGTGAATCAATCATTTTTCCTTTTGTTACAGATGTCATGTTAAATCCCAGAGACACAGAATTGTCATTCTTCGCGGGTTTAACTTTAACAGGCCTTAGACATCTAACTCTCAATGATTAAGAGGAACAAATTCCATCTTGACTACATACGTCTCTCACAATCACCTTATATCATTCCTGAACTCAGCCTTATGTACTGCCAATCTTTCATAACAACAAAGAACTAAGTCAAAGTACAATACTTGATGAATATCAAGACCCAATATGCATCTTAGGTCTGAGGATACAATGATATTTGCCTTTACTCAATATCTCTTATGACTAATCACAAAGATTCCATGCAGAAATAATTGAGAGCGGGTCGGTCCAATATCTAAATCCCATAGATATCAATGAACCTTGGTAGCAACGACTTGCTCTATATTCATACCTTATGAATATCAACCAATCCAAGTTCATTATAGTCTTACATTCATTGTTGTTCCCACAAGTATGATCGACCACAGACGTTTAGAATAACTTACTTATTCACGGATTTAAACATGCTAAAATAGAAGGACAAATGAAAATTATAATCATAGAATGAGGCAAATAACATAAGTTCCAATATCCAAATACAAAATTTGATCAAGTCCAATCACTAGAATATCGAAGTCCTAAGGCACAAGTATGACTTTCATATTTTGACCTATCTAGGAGCTTCGTGAATGGATCCGCAATGTTTTGATCGGTGTGAACTTTGCGAATACATATTTTTCCCTTTTCAACTTCATCCCTTATGTAGTTGACTCTCCATTCAATGTGTCGAGTCTTTTGATGAGCACGAGGTTCCTTGATTTGAGCAATCGCACCCTCGTTGTCACAAAAGATCTCTAGGGGGTCTTGAATGGTAGCAACGACCCCTAGATCAGCAATGAACTTCCTAAGCCACGCAGCTTCTTGAGCTACCAATGAAGCGGCGATGTATTCTGATATTATTGTAGATAGTGCCACTACATCTTGCTTTGAGCTCTTCCAAGAGACAGCTCCTCCATTCATAATGAAGACATATCCCGACTGTGATCGAGAATCATCACGATCAGTTTGGAAACTCGCATCCGTGTAACCTTTTACTACGAGTTCCTCCTCACCAGATCCATATATTAAGAACATATCCTTAGTGTTCTTAAGGTATTTCAAAATACTCTTAACAGCCATCCAATGACTATTACCAGGATTCTGCTGATATCTACTTGTCATGCTCAGAGCACATGACATGTCCGGCCTAGTACATATCATTGCATACATGATGGATCCTATAGCAGATGCATATGGGACTCCATTCATTCTTTCTTGTTCAACCTTTGAACTGGGGCATTGAGATGAGCTCAATATAGTCTCTTTTGAATAGGCACAAAACCTTTCTTAGAATTCTCCATCTTGAACCTCTTCAAGATCTTTTTAATGTATGCACTTTGGTTTAAACCTATCAACCGCCTTGATCTATCCCTATAGATCTTTGTCCCAAAATATAGGTGGCTTCACCAAGATCCTTAATGGAAAAACAGCTTCCAAGCCAGGTTTTTACACCTTCCAAGGTTGGAATGTCGTTTCCAAAAAGTAGATAGTCATCGACATATAATATAAGGAAAGTTATAATGCTCCCACTAGCTTTCTTATACACACAAGCTTCATCAGCATTTTTTATGAAGCCAAATTTCTTTACTTCATCATCAAAACGGTGATTCTAGCTTCTCGACGCTTGTTTCAATCCATAGATTGACTTCTTTAACTTGCATACCTTGTTAGGATGTTTTGGATCGACAAAACCTTCAGGCTGTTTCATATGGACATCTTCCTCAAGATATCCATTATGGAAAGCGGTTTTGACATCCATTTGCCAAATTTCATAGTCATAATATGCTGCTATGGCAAATAATATCCTTATAGACTTTAGCATTGCCACAGGCGAAAAGGTTTCATCATAATCAATCCATTGAGTTTGAGTGAAACCTTTTGCTACAAGTCTAGCTTTATAGGTATCCAAGTTTCCATGCATATTGGTTTTCTTCTTGAAAACCCACTTACTTCCAACTATCTTGGACTTAAGAGGTGGCGTAACCAATTCCCAAACTTGGTTATCATACATGGATTGCATCTCAACGTTCATGGCTTCTTGCCATTTGTCAAAATCGGGTTTTGACATTGCTTCATGGTATGTGGTTGGTTCATCCGAATCTACCACATAGCATCCATCCATGAAAAATCCATATCTCTCAGGAGGAACACTAATTCTACGAGATCTATGAACGTTTTGTGTATCTTGATCATCCATATGATCATTTTCAACATCCTCATGTTGATTGTTAGTATCAACAAATTGTGTATCGTCTTGTGAATCTTGAACCTCTTCAAGTTCCACTGCTCTTCCACCAGTTTCTTCCAAAAGAAACTTAGTTTCCAAGAACTCTGCCTTTCGAGCAATAAACACTTTCTGCTCTGTCGGATCATAGAAATAATATCCAATACAATCACAGGATATCCAATGAAGATACACTTTATGGATCGGGCTTCTAGTTTGTTTTGAGTGTATTGCTTAGGATAAGATTCACACCCCCAAACTTTCAAATATGATAATGATGGAACCATTCCATGCCATATTTTGAAAGGTGTCCTTTCCACTTTCTTGGTTGGGGCCATATTTAAAATGCGGGCTGCGGAGAGCAACGCGAAACCCCAAAATGATAGAGGTAGTGAACTTCTAGCCATCATAGATCGAACATATCCAATAGAGTCTCATTCCTCCTGTCAGACACACCATTATGCTGTGGTGTTCCAGGTGGAGTGAGTTGTGAGACAATCCCACAACTTCTAAGATACTCCTGAAATTCACTACTTAGGTATTCACCTCCTCTATCTGTATGAAGGATCTTGACCGACTTGTTGAGTTGATTTTCTACTTCATTCTTGAAGATTTTGAACATTTCAAAAGATTCATGTTTGTGTCTTAACAAGTACACATACCCATAGTATCTTTCACCATTCCTAGTTATTGGTTTAAAAGGTCCACATACATCCGAATGTATGATCCCTAATAAATCTTTCGCCCTTTCATTAGTCCCACTAAAAGGGGCCTTTGTCATTTTACCTTGTAAGCAAGACTCGCACACATCAAATGAATCATTTTCATTGGTTTTCAAAAGACCATTCTTTTGAAGTTTATGCATACGATTCTTATTTATGTGACCAAGGCAACAATGCCAAAGATAGGAATCACTAAAATCTAATTTGAGTTTTTTGGTGGTTGCTTGGTACATTGAGCTATCATGTGTTGTGTTATCATGAACCAATTCATAAATACCATTACAAGGAATAGCCTTAAAATAAAACACATGATTCAAAGTAACATGAATATCATTGTCAACAAACTTGAAATCATAATCATATTGTCTTAAACGGGAAACAGAAATGATGTTCCTAGTCAAACTAGGAGCATACAAAACATTCTTTAAAATAACTTCCAAACCACTTGGAAGTTTCAAAACATAGTCTCCTTGGGCTTCTACGTGAACCTTTGCACCATTGCCCATAAAGAGACTAATTTCCCCTTTTGAATAATGCTCACTTCTTTTGAACCCCTGCAACAAATTGCAAATATGAGTTCCACATCCGGTATCTAATACCCATGTGTTAGAAGAAATTACATTTAGCTCAACATGTATCATAAAGATTGTACCTGAGGTTTGCCCCGTGTCCCTCTTCGATCTCAACGCTTTGAGATAGACCGGACAATTGCATTTCCAATGGCCTACCTCACCACACTCAAAACACGGGTCATCTTGAGCAACCTTTTGCTTCTTTTCTTTCGGTTTAGGCGGTTCCATTTTTGTTTTACCCTTACCCTTCCCTTTGACGTGCCTCTTCCTTTTGGCAACACTTGCCCTAGGGTCGGGGAGGTGCCTCTTTCTATTACCACCTTCATTGATCGTAAGGACCGGTAGAACCTTTCTACCCATGCCCGCCTCGGCCGTTTTGAGCATTGAATGAAGCTCACCAATGCTCTTGTCCCAACCATTCATGTTATAGTTCATAACAAAGCTATCAAACTTCTTTGATAGGGAGTTGAGGATCAAATCCGTTGCCAACTCGTTGGACACACGACAGTTAAGCCTTTCGAGGCTATCAATGTGGCTCTTCATCTTACGAACGTAAGATGACACCGATTGGGTCTCGTCCATCCGACATGCATGGAGCGCTCGAACCGTTTCGAAGCGCTCCACCCTTGATTGTTGTTGGAACATTTCCTTCAACTGGGTGATCATGTCAAAGGCATTGTGGTTCTCAAAGTCCTTTTGCAAGTCGGGAATCATACTTGCTAGCATGAGACATGAGACTTGCACGGAGTCCTCGGTGTACTTGACCCACTCGGTAAAAGCCTCAACGTCATTCTCATCGGGTTGATCGGGAATGGGATCGTCTAAGACATAGGACTTCTTTTCTTGCTTGAGAACTATTCTCAAGTTTTGGTACCAATCCATGAAGTTTCCATGGTTTAGACGTTCCTTTTCAAGGATCGTTCTTAGTGATAGGTTATGGACGGTCGGGATGGAGTTGTTGTTGTTAGCCATCTACAATATAACAAAGTTCAAATTTTAGTATTTTGATATTTAAGCATTTTAATTATAATACCCCTTTTATGTCTCATAGACAATTAATAATTAAAATCTAGAACCCAACGTTACATTTAAATATTGGTTAGGTGACCTTTATCCCTTTATTTAAATTAACAAGGTAGTCAACGTTTGACAATTGTAACCTATTACAATTTCTAGTTTTATGGGATCGTTTTAAACATCTTATGTTTTGTTTGGCATGTTATCCCATCAACACCGTTTGTATGTCATGCTTCGGTGATCGTAATGCATGATTTCCAAATCAAGTCGTCCTACTTAGACATACATGTGACTTTACAAATATAAGTGGTTAGGTGACCTTTATCCCACAAATATGGTAATTTCACCTCAACATCACAAGTTTCTATATTTATGGTTAGGTGACATTTATCCCATAAATAAGCGACAAGTGAATTGAGTGTTGCTTAAAAGGATGGTGTTAAACTTGTTTAAAAGGGTTTTTGTAGTTTCAAAATTCTAGTTTTTGGAAAAAAGCCTTTTATACCATACAAATTGTATGCATTCAAATGCATGGTATTATTTGAAAACCATTTTCAAGGTTCCTTTTAATAAAACCCATTTTTATTAATCATTAACCCTTAATAAACACATTTTATTAATTCCTTTAATGATTATAAAGAACCATTTTTATGCTTGATTTATCATAGTTGGTTAACTAGTTTGTCAATATTCTATTAAATATTAAGCACAACCAAAACAACCAAACAACAAAAAAAATAAGTGCACAACCATAGCCAACATTTGAACACACTTGCTTGCCATAACAAGTGTGTCAAGGGGTCATTCCTAGGGTAAAACATGACATATTGTTGAGTGAGAAAAAAAAATCCCACTTGAACTTGCATCCAAATGCTTCAAGTATGCCTTTTGTGTGTGATTCCATCATCATCTTTAGGCTCCTTCTTTGTGTTACAAAACAGTCCCCAAAAGCTTATTACATAGAAAAGGTCCTAATACATTTTTCTAGTAAAATAAAGTACAAGCTAATCTACTTATTACATACCAAATGAAATAAATAAATTACATGGCTTTTATTTCATCCAAATGAATCACAACCACAAATAATCAATCACAAGGTCATGGCTAGGCTTTGTGCACATAAAACACATCCAAAAGGTTCCATTATATCGATTTTATGGCAGCCCTTTTACACCCATATTCTGGCCAACATAAACCAAGAACAAATGGGTTTATGTCCAAACAAACAAACCATCTTATGATCTAAATTTTCAAGATCCTTACATGCATATAAAATAGCATCTTGAAAAACAAAAGGACTTCCATATAGAGAAATTTCCAGCCCACTTTTTAAGAAAAAGTACCCGAAAATTTCAATGTTTGAAGCATGTATCCATATAAAACGGCTCTTGATGCCATTGTTGGGTTTTTGTAGATGTAAATCAAAGACATATTAACCATTTAACATGTAAAACGCAGCAGAGTTATGTAAAAAAACGTGAGTTTATGTATCATATACATATGTTTAAGCAAAACCCAAAACAAGGATCATATTATATGGAAGAACATACTATCAAAATGTAAATACATCAACCACATGTACTACCTTTAGAAACGTGGAGATGGAGGTTGGATGATGATGTTTGAATGTCTAAACTTCAAGGTAGAAGTCCTCAAGAGATGATACCCCAAGCTTGTACAAACACCCCTTTGCTAGGACTTGCAACACCAAGTTGTAGAACCCTCTTCGAGCTTGATATTTCAGCAAGAACCCTTCTTTGATGGCTGAAAATCTTGTGTTTTAGAGCTCAAATTCGAAATTTTTGAGAGAGATATGAGAGGATTCTTGCTCTTGTGTGTGTGTGTGTGTGTGTGAGTGAGAAAGATGTCTTGGTGGAAGAGAGTTAAGTTATCAATGTTGCATGCAACAACAACAAATCAGGGCAACTTCAACCCCAAAGGGGCGGCCGAAGTTGGGACCCACAAGGTGGGTTTCCCTCCCATTTGAAATGTTTTATAAAATTAACTCTTGCACTCCATTTTTATAAAATTAAAACCCTTTTAATTTTATAAAATCTAACATACTTTTGTTTGATATTATTTAACTAACTTAAATAATAAAACAAACAATTTCTCAGGAACAAATTATCCATATAATGTTGTTCATTTTCAAAAGCAATGTTTTAGGAAACCCGGTTTCAATGTTGGTGCTTATATTTATTTGTTTGATCTCATCAACAAACAAATATTTATCGGTGTTTGTTTGGCTTGTTATTGGGTATGACCCAACTTGGATCATATCACACTAGCCACATCAATTTAATATGTATCTTGGGCAGATCAAATCCTTCACCGAATACCCGAAGAGCACCACTGATCTATCATTCATCAACCATCGTATGAGGGCGACTTAAGTGCTACCACATTCTGAAGAAGCACTTCCATGATGCTGAACGCCTAATCTTTCATTTGATCAATGTCTGCCTTGCCCCCAAATCCTCTTCATGGGATCAAATGTCATCCAGGTGGCAGCAGGTATTGTATTCTATCCTTGAACGCCAAAGCTTAAATTTTTCTGAAATTATATTTTTGGAATTAAAAGATCTGGCAATGAAACCTGTGGCTAACAGATGGATATTATATCCAAGGTTTCTTATAGCCATAATCATCAATCAATTAAAATCTGATGGACCTGTTGGCCTTGGAGTCCCTGCTGTGGTAGTTTTGCCTGAGGTATACTCCAGGCACAACTCTGACCCACAACTCAAAGAGGCTGCCAAACTGCTAAAACCCAAGCAGAGGGAACCCACAGCCTCATCCTCCAGATCCAAAGTCCCCTCCAAACCACAATCCAAGCAAACCAAAAAGGCTACTCAGGGAGTTGAGTCCCCTGATGATGCCCCTGCAACACAAAGGCAGGATGAAACTACTAGTAGTAATCCCCTTGTAGTTTTCAAGACTCTACCAGCTGAAACCGCTCAGGTATCCTCTCAACAGGATCCTGATGCAACCAAAAATGGGGAAACCACATTACTAGAATCTCTCTCACTTGAGAAGATTTCATTGAAGAGCACCATTCACCCCAGGTGCAATCTTCTTCACCCTTATCTCCCACTGAAGCCACCCCTACAAGCCCAACTGTGGTTATTGCACAAGTTCTGACTCAACTACATTCCTCTAACCCTCCCCAGAAACCTATTACTATTAGGAAAACCTCAACAGTTGAGGGAGAGGATTATAATGTGGCTGATAACCCACAGCACAGGGATTACAGAGTTCAATCTCCTTGTGTGGAGGAGGAGATTCGAACATCTGGTGAGGCTGCCTCTTCTCCTGTTTCAGCACATGAACAGGATGAAGGTGGTATCATCTCTAAGACCTCACCAGAGGCAACTGCCAAATAAGGACATAATCCTGAGGCAGGAAGTCCCCAGTTCCAAGAAATAGGGGCACATGTGAATACTGATCTACACTCAGCACATGTTCATCCTGATTTAATCAGGAGGTCAGATGATTCAGCAAAGACTGATGATGACCTGGGCTTTTCTATGATGTTCTAGCCCACAACACCATTCTTGAGGCTAAGGTATGCAGACTACAATAACTGCTTGCCAAGTTGTCACAAGAATCAAGTCTATCTACCCAATTCACCCACAGATGGCAGCTTCTTCTGAAGCTCTCCCAAACACTAAGCCACTCCCAACAACAGTGCCACTAGCCTCTGATTCAGGCACCATTTCTCAGGGACAGAACCCCTCTGAGCAAATGGTTGCTACCTTTCAATCCTTGTTACCTCTCATCACTTCCATCATCACTAACATTATGCATCAAGCCATTGATGAGAGGCTTTCCTCAAATTTTAAAACCTTAGTTGCTGATGTTGTTTCTAAGAGACTTTCTGACATTCGAACTCCTGAACCCAATGCAACCAAAAAGGGGGAATCTAAGTCAGTGAAAGCAGACAAAAGAAAGAGAGTTGAAGAGGAAGAAGAAAAAGAGAAGAAAGAAAAGGAGATGATCACTTACTAGAGAAAGAAGAGTGCTGAAAAGACTGAAGATGAGAAAAAGTTAGAAGAACTAATCAAAGAAGCTGATGAGCAACATAGCAGATCTATGGATAAGATCATTGATCAACTCTTCAGACAAGGTTTTGACACAGCCAAACTTGACTCTGAAATTAGAAGGCTAGAGATTCAAGAGATTGAGCATAGATGGGCAAGTTGTAGTGAGAAAGAAAGGGAAAGGCTGGAAGCTATGATAAGATTCATATCAAAGCATTTGGGAAGATCAATCATTGAAGTGAAGTCATGGTCCAGAGATAGTATTTTGGAGATAACCACCAGAATCTGTTCTTCTGAAGTATTTAACAAAGGATTGATCATAGAAGCTCTTGATGAAGCTGGTGCTGGGAAAAGGTCTGATATGGCAAAGTTATCCAAAGCCTCACTCACAACCAAGATGCTAGAGCAGCCTGTAAATCTCCCACACCAAAACAACCAACTTCACAACCCTCAAAACCAACTCCTTTACCCAAGAAACCTACTCAAACCACTACCAATGATGCACCCAAGAGGAAGAGAAGGGTGTTGAGGATGGAAGAAGAAGAAGAAAATGATGATGAGGATGATAGTCTGCCAATCTCTGTTGTTCTTAAAATAAAGATGCCTGAGCCCAGGAGTCAACCAATAACAATCACACCTGAGATCCAAATGCAAATTGTAAAAGTCAAACTTGAAGAAGAAGAACAGCACAAACAACATGATGAGCAGCTGTTAAGGATGGTCGATAAAGAGTTTCTTAAGCCTTCATCCATACAAGCTATGAAGAAACATGCTCAGAGGTTGTATGCTCTCAGATTCACATTTCAATATCAGAAAGAGAGAGTGAGAATTTGGCCTGACCCTAGAGTAAGTGACAGAATTCATAAAAAGAATATTCCAAGTCGATACAATGGCCATGTAAAGAAGACTATAGATGTTGTGATAATGCTGGCCATTGAAGTGTCACCCTGGGAAATCCTTGAAGACTTCAAGAGAGCTTACAAGTCTAAGATGACTCCACAAACATTACTAGAAAACAAAATGGTGAAGAAGGGGTTGATCTACAAGAAGCTTGAAGAAATAAGAAGAAATGAGCTCCAGTTGTTACTTGAAGGTACTCATTCTGATGAGTTTGCATACAGAGAAATAACTACTGTGGAGCTAAAGAATGGAAAGAATGTTAAATACTTATCAGAGTACTATGGGCCTGAGTTTTCTTTGAAAGTGAAGCTGAAGAACTCACAATGGAAGATCAAGTTGTATTCCTTGAGGCCTATGTTAGAGAGTATTACAGAGTCATCATTGGGAAGTAGGTCTCATGGATGGGGTAACAACTCTGTGTCCAATTCCCCAAAACAGAGTTCCCATTCATCCTTTGCCAATCAAAATTTCTTAAACCTCTTCCCTGGCCTGAGCTTAATTTGGTGATCTTTGAGCTGATCCAGAAAATGTTTCTGCCAATAAGTGGGACTTCAATAATCTTAAAGGTTTTGGCTGCATTGGTTCAGGGGGAGTTTGTTGGACCAAAAGAACCAATGAGCCAGATCAGAAAAACCTTTAAGTCCACAGACGTCATAACAACTGAAGTGTTCTACAACAGCTGAAGACAAAGTCTGAAGACAATAGCTGAAGACCAAGTCTGAAGACAACAGCTAAAGACAAAGTCTGAAGACAACAGCTGAAGACTAAGTCTGAAGACAAAGTCTAAATACAAAGTCTGAAGACAACAGCTGAAGACAAAGTCTGAAGACAAAGTCTGAAGACAACTACTAAAGGCAAAGTCTGAAGACAACAGCTGAAGACAAAGTCTGAAAACAACAGCTAAAGACAAAGTCTGAAGATAAAGTCTGAAGACAAAGTCTGAAGACAACTGCTGAAGACAAAGTCTGAAGACCAAGTTCTCAGAAGTTGTCACAACAGCTGAAGTAGGTCTTTTCAGTAGTTGTGATGGTTTACTTTTTGTAGTTTGTAATCAGTAGTTTATTTTATGTAAAACATCTGAAGTTCTTGCACTTCAGATGTTATAACTTCAGTAGTTGTAATTTTAGCTTGTACTTAGCTTTTTGTGAAGGTGTCCTCAGTTGTTGTGGACATCTTCAGTAGTTTAGTCTACTTTCAGTTGTTTGTATAAATCAGTTAGCTATCACTATCAAGTGACGTCAACTGATGTCACATTCCTTTATAAAAGGAATGTTGACCTAATTTCTTTGTAGCCAAATCTTGTGCATGAATCAAAATATTCTCTTTGCAAAAAACTCTCTCTCTATAGCCGTCACTGTTTGATTGAATATTCCTATTATTCTTGTTTAAATTTTGTCAAATTCTTCTTCTATTCCGCTGCAAATCTTAATCTAATTGATCAAACTAGATCCCGATCCTTTCACTTTCGTTATCTGAAGGGTACTCCAACACTTGGGTTGTGGTATCCTCATGACGATGACTTTGAGCTGATAGCTTATAGTGACTCAGATTACACTGGCTGCAAACAAGTCTACATCAGCAGGATGTCAATTCTTTGGGAGGAGATTAGTGACCTGGCAGTGTAAGAAGCAGACCTCGGTTGCTTTGTCAACCTGTGAAGCCGAATACGTTGTTGCTGCAAGTTGCTGTTCACAAATCATATGGATTCAACAGCAAATGCGGGAGTACAGTTTGCAATTCTCTTCTACTCCTATTTTTGTTGATAACTCTGCTGCAATTGCAGTAACAAAAAATCCAGTTCAACATCCTAAGACCAAACACATCTGAATAAAATATCACTTTAGACGTGATTGTTTTGAAAAGAACTTAATCGATGTGATTAAAATAAATACTGATTTTCAACACGCTGACCTCTATACAAAGAGTTTTGACAAACTATGTTTTTATATCTGTTAGAGCTCAACGGCGTTAAAAAGAAAAATGATGTAATTCCCGATGATGACCATGTGTAGTCCGATGCCTATTGTCCATTTTTCTTTTATTTTATTTTCTTTATTTATTTGTTTAACTTTAAGTTGTTTAATTAAATTAATGTTATTCGGTCGCCTATTAAAATCCTAAAAAGTGTAAATCGGTTACGGATTTAGAATTTTAGGGGAGAATAGGTCAGTTAGTAACATTAACAAAAAAATGAGGGAGGAGGAGAGGCTAGCTGATAGAAAGTAGATCGTATCAGTGGTACCGATTCAATGACCTTGGAAAATGATAGTACACAGGTACAAATCACTTGGGGCTCTAAAAGATTAAATAAAATAAGATACGAAGTTCAAAGCATAACTTTGTGCAGTCTGAGCAATATAAAAGGAAAAATGATAGTAAAACTAGCTACTACTAAGGTAACACAAAGAATGTAGACTTAGTGGTTGTTAGACCACATATGATATTTCGGTAGATTTAACACAATAGACTATTAGACCTTATTGGTGATCTCAAGAACAAACTAAGTTGTTCAACAAGCTGTGGGTTAACATCTTATCCCTGGTTAACACAATCAACAAATTCCAATAAGGGGTGACGAGTAGAATAAACACCAATAATGTGTGCGAAAGACCAAAATATGAGCAAAAGCAATCAAACTAATAACTTATGTTGTTGGTGAGAACTGTGCAAAAAGATTAAAATTGCTCAAACAAGAAGATAGGTTATGTGCCTCTCTGTTATGCGGTGGCACTGACATGAGGATAAGCATAACCTATATATTCTAGACTTCTTTGTTGTTTGCCGTCTCTCTGCTATGCTGTGGCACTGACCTGAGGCTTGGCTTCTCTCTGAAAGTTCTAAGAATAGTTTCTTCTTGAAAACTACCCTAATACTGCTCAAAAATCTCCTAAGGAATGTTGATTACCATATAAGTATGGGATCCACAATGTTTGTTGAAATAATCAAACCTTAAACTATCACTAATCTGTGTCAAAAGTCTGTGTCAAAAGTCTGTGTATGGATTTAAGAGAACCAGTATACTGACAATCATCATGGCTGCAATTCTTGAAAGTCCAAATCTGTTGGACCAAAAGAACCAATGAGCCAAGATCAGAAAACATCTAAGTCCCACATGGTATCACAACAACTGCTGAAAGCCTCATCAGCAGTTTGACAAGTGCTGAAGACTTCAACAGCTGAAGATCAAGTGCTGAAGACTGCATCAGCTGAAGAACTAAAGTGCTGAAGTACAACAGCTGAAGAACACAAGTACTGAAGCTGAAAGACCAAAGTACTGAAGTACAACAGCTGAAGAGTTTAGAAGTGCTGAAGATCAACAACTGATGTACAAAGTCAGAAGACAAAGACTGAAGACATCAGCTGATGATATCTACTGAAGTCATCAGCTGATGAAACATCTGAAGGTCAAAGTCTGAAGATCAAGTACTGAAGCCTCAGTAGTTTGTCACAACTGCTGAAGAGTACTTCTTCAGTAGTTGTGATATCAGTAGTTTTATATTTCTAGTTTCAGTAGTTTTATGTTTCAGTAGTTTTGTAAAACGACTGAAGAGCTTGTTCTTCAGTCGTTGTAGTTTCAGCAGTTCTAATCAGTAGTTTTATATTTTGTACTTAACACTCTGATATGTTCTCAGTAGTTGTGAACATTTCAGTAGTTTGTTAAGAGTTAGTTATTTTTGTATTAGATCTGCCAGTTGTCACTTTCCGTGATAACAGCAGTGTTTGTTGCACTCTATATAGGAGTGACAACCTATTGTAATAAGGGAATGACATGAATGAATGAATGATTTGATTAGAAACATTCCATATCTATAAACATTCCTTGAATCAGAAATATATTCTCTCGCTATAACCGTATGTGCTCTTAATGCATACAAGCATCGACTTCTTGCTACAATTTGTCTAATTCCTATTCTTATTCCGCTGCCTTGAACTCTAATACATCAAACTTGTGATCGCTGATCCCGTCAAATGGTATCAGAGCAGGTTAATCATTGATCGATCTAATAATTGATCATTGAAACTGCTATTCAAGATCTAAGTTTGATTGAATTAGCTTTTGTTTTTACAAGAAACGGTTATAGAGATTGAATTTTCTGTATTTCTGGTCATTCATCCTGAGATCTTTTCTTGGTTTTCATTGAGTTTGTTGTGGTCTGTGTAAAACTTTTAAAAGCTTGAATTAATTGTTTTTGAACTGAAAATGACTACTCCCTCCAATGATCCTCACAATATTGGTTCCTCAACCAAGCCACCAATGCTGGTTAGGAATGAGTATAACATATGGCAAGACGAATGCTCCATCACCTGTCTGTTAACAGCGCAGATTGTTGGACATCAGTGGTACATGGTCCACACAAGCCTATGGTGAATAACCCGGAAACCAATCAAATGGTTCCGAAGAGGAGGGAGCAATACTCAGATGAAGATAAGAAGTTGCTTGAAATTGATGCAAAAGCCCATGGAATTCTGGCCATGGCACTGCCAAATGAAATCTATTATGGGCTAATGCATCATGAAACTGCCCATGACCTCTGGAATGCCTTGAAAGAACAATTTGGAGGAACAGATGAGGTCTTGGCAATAATAGAGAAATACTTGCCCAACAATATGAGACATTCTCTCATAGAAAGGGTGAGACACTGACTCAACAATATGAGCGGTTCTCTTGTTTGATCTCTGAATTAAAAATGGTCAAACTTGAGTACACAAATATTCAGATGAATAACAGATTTCTCAGATCACTGCCTGAGAGATGGGACACATATACTATTGTCCTACGCTCCAGTGCAAGTTTGGACAAACTATCTCTCACCCAACTCCATGGGAAACTGCTCACGTTTGAGAGAGAGATAGAACAGAAGAGAAAGTTGTCTTCATCTGGAAAGCTCGTGAAGACTTTGTACCAGGCAACACTGCCTTGGTGGGTCATGAGTCAGAATATGCTTCATCTGAATGCCAGTATGATGAGCATATTAATTTCTCTTCAAGCACTTCTGATTCTGCATTTGTGAGTGTTGATGGTCAGTTTACTGGGTGTAATAATGACAATCTATGCTTCATTATGGATGATCTCAAGGGGATTGCTGATGATGACTTAGAAGAGATGGATATTTTGAGCCAAATGGCCCTGATAAATATCAGATCTCAGAAGTTCTATAAAAGAACTGGAAGAAAATTCCCAGGACTCTCTGGCAAAACCAAAGTTGGTTTTGACAAGAGCAAGTTGAGGTGTCACAAATGCCAAAGGCTTGGACACTTTGCAAGAGAGTGTAGATCAACTGGATCTAACTCCACTGCACCCTTTGTGACTTTTCCTGGCAATAGTCAACAACACAGAGGGCAACATCCTGTCACTTCTAGTCATCATCCTCAACAACAATCTCCGGCATATTTTGTTCCTCAGGGTCAAATGCCATATCCGTACCCTTGTTATTACATGCCACAGTCAAATCAAGTTCAAGTTCCTATGGCACCACAACCTCATGCACTACCAGAACCTCAGCCATCCCAATCTCATCAACAAACTCAACCTCAACAACACAGCTTTTTCACCCCAGAGTTTTTGACTGGAGCAGTTTACCAGATGACATGTCTGGTCATGACCAACTGTTCTCAGGTGCTGGTCAACATGGTGGTGACAGTCCTTTTGGGAATCTAGCTCTTATGGCTTGGAGTCTGCTGATACTTCATTTTCTAATGCCTCTACACCTCAGGTATCACAAGTATCCTCTGAGGCAAAAGCCAAATTATGTTCTGAACCATGCATAGCAGCATTTGCTTCCATTAGAGAAGCAAATGTAGCTCTAATTAATAAGAACATTGAGCTAGAACAAATAATTTCCAAAAAACAAGCTGAGTTTGAGTCTGTGCTTAAAGATAAAAATGATGAGATTTATAAACTGAATTGCCAAATAATTGATGATAAGGCTAGAGAAGAGGTACTTCTAGAGAAGTACAAAGATCTCAAAGAAACCTTGCAGTTACCCAGGTAGAGTGTGATAGATGGGTACAATCATGCAAAGGTTTTGAAATGCTTCTTAGTAAGCAATCTGCTTCCAATGTGAAGTTTGGAATTGGTTACAATCACACTGCTCCACCTACAGATTTACCCAAGAGCAGAGGTAGAATCTGATGGTGAGAGTGATAACCAATCCATCACATCATGTGATCTACCTTCTGATACAGCACAATCAGAAGTAGCAGTCAGCATCAAGCCCTCTTTGAACTTATCAGCTGATGTTGATGGTTCAAATGCTGACACTCACATGATCAATGAGTTGATCAACTCAGGAGTTAATTCTGAAGGTCCTGAAAGGACTAGAGAGCAGGATTTAACACCTGAAGTTCAAACTTCAACTGCTGTCAGTACTGAAGAGAAGAAAACTGCCAGTAGAAAGAGTTTGAAGTCTACTAAAGAGGCAGTCAAGAAAGCAAACAATGCTTCCAAAGCATTGAAGAACAAGTCTTCAGTTGCTTCACCCTCTTTAGTTGATGATCAACCTAAGATGAAGAAGAAACCATGTGAAGTATGTGGTTTGTTCAATCATCTTACAGATGATTGTTGGTACAAAAGAGGTTCCAAACTCAAACAAAAAGAAGAAATTAATGAGAAAATGGTAAAAATGAAAACTGAGTTTGAGACCACATTGTATCAGCAACATCAAATCCTGTAACCCTTAAGTCCTCAAAGAAATCCAAAAAGGAAGGGGTTAAACAGGTGACAGCTGAGAATGCTCAGAAGAAGAAGGGGCAACATAGGAACTTATCAAACTCCACTGGCAATGTGTCTGATGAGCTGAAAGCTTTGTCACAAAATCAGACACAGCTGGTTATGATGGTTCAACATCTGTTGGGTAGAGTTAACCAACTAGATGCTCCTATGTTGAAACCACAGAAAAGGAGGTCCAAGCCAAAGGACTCCTCTTCTACACCATCTTCTTCCTCTCAGGCTGTTGTTTCAGATAAACCTGTTAGTTTACCATCTATTGATGAGACCAGGCCCAAAACCAAAAAGGTTTGGGTCTCTAAAACTAACTGATTGTTTATTATTGCAGGGTTCTTCAACATGCCAAAGTAGTATGTAGACAGTGGGGGATCTATGCACATGACTGGGAACAGCTCTCTTCTTCATGACTACTCTCAAGGAAAGAAGGGATTTGTTCTTTTGGCAATGATGCTAGGGGTTACATCATTGGTAAGGGCTTTGTCTACAATGGAGAAATCAAATTTGATGATGTTAATCATGTGGAAAATCTCAAGTACAATCTCTTGAGTGTCAGTCAAATGTGTGATAAAGACCATGTTGCTCTTTTCACCAGACAAAACTGTAGGATTCTGTCATCCAAAGTTTTGCACTTGATTGACAAGGTGTTGGATGATCACACTCTCCTGAGAGCCAACAGGACAGGAAGAGTATATGCCTTAGATCTTTCCAAGAAATAGATCTCAAAGGCAATCCTTGCCTATTTTCCAAAGCCTCTTCTCAAGAATCTAAACTGTGACACGAAGGCTTGGTCATGTTAATCTCAAAAACATGAATCAGCTTACCCACAATAGTTTAGTCAGAGGCTTACCAATAAAGGAGTTCCACTGTGATGAAACCTGCACTGCTTGTTTAAAAGGAAAACAGCACAAAGTCTCATTCCCTCCTATTGAAGTGTCTAAGTCCACTGCCTGCTTGCAATTACTGCATATGGATCTATTTGGTCCTGTGAGAGTAATGAGCATGGCAAAGAAGAAATACTGTCTGGTAATGTGGATGATTACTCCAGATTTGTATGGACTTTCTTTCTACATTCAAAGGATGAGGCTGCTCAGAAGATTATTCACTTTGTGTTGTATATTGAGAAGCAGTATTCCCTTCCAGTCAAGTGTATTAGGAGTGACAATGGAACTGAGTTCAGAAATCATACACTTGATGACTTCTATTTCAAAGGGGATCAAAAGGCAGTTTAGCATCCCAAGGACTCCAGAACAAAATGGAGTAGTGGAGAGAAAGAACAGGACTCTCATTGAAGCTGCAAGGTCCATGCTGGCTGACTCAGGTTTGCCACTGACCTTTTGGGCTGAAGCTGTCAACACAGCTTGCTATGTGCAAAATAGAGTTTTAGTAAATCAGAGGTTGATGAAGACTCCATATGAAGTTCTCCATCATTTGGCTCCTCTGATTTCATTTTTCAAAGCATTTGGGTGTCCCTGTTTTATTCTCAACACAAAGGATCAACTCCATAAGTTTGATCCTAAGGTGGATGCAGGGTATTTTGTTGGTTATTCATCTACTTGCAAGGCATACAGAGTCTTCAACTGCAGAACAAAGATGGTTGAAGAAACTCTACATGTTAAGTTCAATGAATCTCCAAAGGACAAGATTCCACAAAGCCCTGTGGAGTTATTTGATTTGGACATACTGCAATATGTTCCCTATCAAACTCCTGCTGTTGCTCCTGTCAACAGTTCACCACCTGGTGGTACTGCTGATGATGATGATGATTGCAGTACTCACCTCTTCAGGTTTAGTGATCAGCTGCCTGATTCAGCTAGACCTGATGTTCCTGTAGCTCCAGTAGCACCATCCACAACAAATGCTGATGAGATCTCTTCGAATTCAACTTCCTTTGAATTACCATCCACTGATTGGTTTCAAGGAAATGATTCACCATCACCATCTGTTACTGCTGAGCCTGCTACAAACACTTGCACAGATCTCATTGTGTATCAAGATCTGAAGAATCACCCTATGTCTCAAATCATTGGTGATATCACTGCTGGAGTATCAACAAGAAGTCAATTGTCAAATTTTGCTTCTATGCTCTCTTCATCAGTCAGCAAGAGCCAAAGAATTATCACATTGCTTTAAAGGACAATGGATGGGTTGATGCCATGCAGCTTGAGCTTCTTCAGTTCAAGAAACAGCAAGTGTGGGAACTGGTTCCTCTACCTCCAGGTAAGTGTGCAATAGGCACTAAATGGGTGTTTAGGAACAAAACTGATGAAAATGGGCTTATTGTTAAGAACAAGGCCAGACTGGTTGTTCAGGGGTTTGCACAAGAAGAAGGTATTGATTATGATGAAACCTTTGCCCCTGTAGCCAGACTGGAAGCAATTCGATTGTTTTTAGCTTATGCTGCTTATCAAAACCTTAAAGTTTTTCAAATGGATGTCAAAAGTGCATTTTTGTATGGAAAAATTAAAGAAGAGTTTATGTATGTCAACCTCCAGGCTTTGAGGACAATAAACATCCTAATTGGGTGTATAAGCTTGATAAGGCTCTTTATGGGTTAAAACAAGCTCCTAGAGCCTGGTATGAGACATTATCAAACTTTCTTCTGAAAAAAATTTCACTAGAGGCTCCATAGATAAGACTTTATTCATTAAGAAAGCTGGGCAGCATAATCTACTTGTTCAAATTTATGTAGATGATATCATTTTTGCATCCTCTGATCCAAAGTTGTGTGATGCCTTTACAAAGTTGATGCAACAGAAGTTTGAAATGAGTGCCATGGGAGAATTACAGTTCTTTCTGGGGTTGCAAATCAAACAAAAGGCTGATGGAAATTTCATTCATCAGTCCAAATACACAAAAGATCTTTTGCAAAAGTTTGATTTACAAAACTGTAAGCCCTGTTCTACCCCCATGTGCAGCACCACACAACTGGATACAGATCAGAAAGGTAAAGTGGTTGATGAAACACTTTACAGATGTATGATTGGGTCCTTGATGTATTTAACAGCTTCTAGACCAGATATTATGTTTGCTACATGTGTTTGTGCTAGATTTCAGGCTGCACCTAAAGAGTCTCATCTGATTGCAGTCAAGAGGATCTTTAGATATCTGCAAGGCACTCCATCTCTAGGTTTATGGTATTCTACTGGACATTCTGGTAAATTAGTTGCTTTTTCTGACAGTGACTATGCAGGGTGTAAGTTGACCAGGAAATCAACTTCTGGTGGATGTCAATTCCTAGGCAACTGCTTGATTTCTTGGCAGAGCAAGAAACAGACCTCAGTTGCTACATCAACTGCTGAAGCAGAGTACATTGCTGCTGCAAGTTGTACATCTCAGGTACTCTGGCTTCAAAACAACTTTTGGATTATGGCATTACAGAGACTAAGACTCCATTGTTAATGGATAGTGCTTCAGCTCTTTGCATTGTCAAAAATCCAGTCCAGCACTCTAGGACCAACATATAGAGATCAGACATCATTTTATAAGGGATTGTTTTGAAAAAGGTCTGATTGATCCTAAGTTTGTGCCTAGTGCTGATGAGCTTGCAGACATTTTTACTAAGCCTTTGGATAGTTCAACTTTCCAAAACCTGGTGTTAAGGCTTGGTATGCTGCAGCTAGAATAAGTGACAACTACTGATGATCTTAGTAATAAGTACTGATGATCATTAGTACCTATGTCACATAAGTACTGATGAGCTCTTTACCCTCAGCAGTTTTATATAACTACTGAAGGCTAAATGTCTCACAAGTACTGAAGTACTTCATCTGTTCTAAACTACTGATAGTTACAACTACTGATGCAGTTACAACTACTGCAATCAGTAAAAACAGATAAGTACTGATGTCCTATGAAACAACTGAAATCAGCCAAAAAGGCTGATGAATGTGTTGAGGACAGTATGAAACAGCTGACAAGCTAAGAATTGACGAAAACAGCTGAAGAGAACTTTCTCTTCAGTCGTTTCTACAACTGCTGTTTCATTCTAAACAACTGAAGCAAAACCATGTCTTCAGTAGTTTTATAACTACTGATGACTAATACCAAGTCTTCAGTTGTTTACAACAGCTGATGACAAAACCACTGTCCTCAGTAGTTTCATAACTACTGATGACAAACACCAAGTCCTCAGTTGTTTCAATCATCTGAAGTCAAAACCACGGTCTTCAGTAGTTTTCTAACTTCTGATGCCTAACACCACGACTTCAGCTGTTTCAACGTCTGAAAGGATAATACCATGTCAACGGTCGTTTAAAACTACTGATGACTAACACCACATCCTTCAGTCGTTTTCTTACCCGTACCCTATATATCCCCTGACCTAATCCTCATGCTTCATCTTCTTCAAACCTAACGTTCCTCTCCAAAACTTCCCTCCTCTCAATGGCGTCCATGCAAATTAAACCGCGACACAACTGTGTTGCCTACCTCACTAAATCGCCTATCTGGACTAAGTTCGATACTGCTATCGATCTTATGGTTCAGTCCCAATACAATACGACATTTCTTCTGAATCCCATACTACATGCCGAATCCCTTCAACAATTTTGGATGAACGTTACTATTACCACTGGGGAGAACAACACACCATCTCTCCAGTCGGTCGTCAACAACAAAGAAGTAGTCATCACTCCTGCAATATCCGCCAAATTCTTCATCTGAATGATGCTAGTTCTCCTGCTGGATATCCGAAGGGCACCACAGATCTATCCTTTGCCCAACATGGATATCAAGGCGATCTCAGTGCCTCCACTATCATGAAGAAACACTTTAATGACGCTGAGCGCCTAATTTTTCACATGGTGAATGTATGTTTGGCCCCTAAGACGTCGTCTTGGGATCAAATGTCGACAAAATGGCAGCAGGTAATGTATTCTATTCTTGAGCAACAACCACTAAACTTTTCAGAAATAATATTTTCAGAGCTCAAGATATGGCTCAAAAACTAACTGCCAACCGTTGGATACTATATCCACGGTTCATAATGGCCATCATTACAAACCAGCTTAATGCTGAGGGACTTGTTGGCTTGGGAGTCCCTGCTACGGCTGTTCTGCGGAAGTATACTCCCGGCACAACTGACCAGACACTAAAATGGCTGCCAAGCTGCGAAAACCCACGCAGCTGGAACCCACAGCCACCACCTCCAAATCAAAAGTCCCCACCAAACCCACCAAAAAGAAACCCAAAACGGCTACTCAGGGAATTGAGTCCCCTGAGGATGCCCCTGCACCACAAACGCAGGATATATCCACTAGTCCAAACCCCCTAGTGGATACAATGACTCTTCCAGCCATAGCCGCTCAGGCTTCCTCTCAACAGGAGCCTGCAGCAACCACACAGGGGTACCTACATATCTGGGATCTTCCTCACTTGAGGGGATTGCCATTGAAGAGCACCAACCTCCCCAGGTGCACACTGCTTCTATCCCTTCACCCAAAACAACCGCCCCTCACAGCCCAACTTTAATAGTTGCACAAGTGCTGACTCAACTGCACTCCTCACCCCCTCCCCAGAAACCACTTACTACTGGGAATACCTCTACAATTGAGGGGGAGGAACACAGTGCACTTGAGAACCCACAGCACAGGGGTTTACCACTTCTATCTCCTGGTGTAGACAAGGAGCTTAGAATATCTAGTGAGGCTGCCACCTCCTCTGACTCAGCACATGATCAGAATGAGGCTGGTAACATTGCTAAGACCTCACTAGAGGCAACAGCTGATGATGGACACTGTCCTGAGGCTGGAAGTCCCCAGTACCAAGCACAAGGGGCACATGCACCAACTGGTCTACACCCAGTGCATGTAAATCCTGCTCTAAGCAGGAGGTCAGATGATTCAGTTTCGGCTGATGATGACCTGGGCTTTTTCTACGATGTTCTTGCCCAGAACACAATCCTTGAAGAGAAAGTCAGTAGGCTGCAAAACCTACTTGATCAACTCTCAAGGAGAAAGACCATCTGCCTCTACCCACCCACAGATGGCACCTTCACTTGAAGGTTCCCCAAACACTGAGCCACTCCAAACTCAACCACCTGCCTCTGCTTCAGGCCCTATTTCTCAGGAACAGAACCCTCCTGAGCAAATAGGTGCTGTACTTCAAAATTCCCTCCCTCTCATCACACCCATAATCACTGATATTGTGACTAAAGCCATTGATGAGAGGCTTTCCTCAACTTTACAGCCCTTGATTGATGCTGCTGTACAAAAGACTCTTTTGCGGTACAAACCCCTTCCTCCAATGCATCCAAAAAGGGGAGAGTACTGCAGTGAAAGAAAAGAAGAGGAAAAGAACAGAGGAAAAGAAGGAAGAGAAGCAAGCCCAAGAGGAGGAGAAAGAAAAGCAACCTCTGCTCACTTACAAGCGAAAGAAAAGTGCTGATGATCATACTGCTGAAGACAAATCCTTGGAGGAGCTGGTAAAAGAAGCTGACACTACACCAGCCGATCCATGGATAAAATAATTGAACAACTCTTCAGGCAGGGGTTGACACAGCCACACTGGATAGTGAGATCAGAAGGTTGGAAGTGCAAGAGATACAAACCCGATGGCAGGGTATGATGCTCTTGAAAAAGAGAGATTGGAAATAATGATCCGCTTTATTGCAAAATACTTAGGAAGATCGTTAATGGAGATTCGCGCGTGGACCAGGGAGGCACATTCTGGCTATAGCCACCAGAATCTGTCTGTCTGAGCAATTCACAAAGGGATTATTGTGGAAGCCCTTGATGAGGCTGGGGCTGGTAAAAGGTTAGAGATGGCTAAACTCACAAAGGCGAAACTAACTACAAAGATGCTGGATCAACCTTCCCTTCCACCCACTCAAACAGAGCCTATCCCTCAATCTCCAACCAATCTCTAAGCCAAAATCCAAACATCCTCATTCTTCAAAACCAATTCCTTCACCAACCAACCATCATCCAGTGATGCACCCAGAAGGAGGAGAAGGGTGCTGAGGATGGAGGAAGAAGAAGAAGAGAGGATGAAGATGAGTCTGCCACTCTCTGCTGTTCTAAAGCTACCAAAACCCCGAAGTCAACTCATGATCACACCTGACTCTCAAAGGGAAATGGTCAGAGTCAAGATAGAGAGAAGAAGAACAGCAGAAACAGCACGATGAGCAACTGTTGAAGATGGTTGACAAGGAATTTCCTCAGTCATCATCTATTCAAGCCATGAAAGGGCATGCTCAAAGGCTGTACACTCTCAGGCACACTTTTCAGTATGAGAAGGAGAGAGTGAGAGTATGGCCAGACCCCAGGGTGAGTTCTAGAATCCATAAAAGAACTATTCCCACACAGATACAATGGCCAGGTACGAAAAACAATAGATTCTACCATCATGTTGGCCATTGTAGTCTCACCTTGGGAAATCATTGATGAATTCAAGAAAGCTCACCAAGCAAAGAAGACCCCTCAAGCTTTACTAAAAAACAAGATGATTAAGAAGGGGTTGTTATATAAGAAGCTTGAAGACATCCAGAAGAATGAGCTCCAGTTACTCCTTGAAGGCAACCATCCTGATGAATTTGTATATAGGAAGGTAACCACGGTGGAGCTGAAAAATGGCAGGACCATGAAGTACTTATCAGAGTACTATGGTCCAGAGTTCTTCTTCGAAGGAGGAGTAGAAGAACTCTCTCAGGAGGAACAAGTTGTTCTCCTTGAGGCCTATGTTCGAGAGTCATACAGACTCATTATGGGGAAGTAAATCTCATGAATGGGATACAACTCTGTGTCCAGTTCCCCAAAACAGAGTTCCCATTCATACCCTGCCAAACAAATATCTGAGATTTCTTCCCAGGCCGGAGCTTACATGGGTCATCTTCTCTACTGATCAAGAAGGAAAAAGACCAACATTTTGCCAACAATAAGTGGATAATAATAATTTAGAGGTTTTGGCTGCATTGGTTCAGGGGGAGTTTGTTGGACCAAAAGAACCATGAGCCAAGATCAGAAAACCTCTAAGTCCCACATGGTATCACAACAACTGCTGAAAGCCTCATCAGCAGTTTGACAAGTGCTGAAGACTTCAACAGCTGAAGATCAAGTGCTGAAGAGCATCAGCTGAAGAACTAAAGTGCTGAAGTACAACAGCTGAAGAACACAAGTGCTGAAGCTGAAAGACCAAAGTACTGAAGTACAACAGCTGAAGAGTTTACAAGTGCTGAAGATCAACAACTGATGTACAAAGTTAGAAGACAAGACTGAAGACATCAGCTGATGATATCTACTGAAGTCATCAGCTGATGATATCTACTGAAGTCATCAGCTGATGAACATGAAGGTCAAAGTCTGAAGATCAAGTACTGAAGCCTCAGTAGTTTGTCACAACTGCTGAAGAGTACTTCTTCAGTAGTTGTGATATCAGTAGTTTTATATTTCTAGTTTCAGTAGTTTTATGTTTCAGTAGTTTTGTAAAACGACTGAAGAGCTTGTTCTTCAGTCGTTGTAGTTTCAGTAGTTTCTAATCAGTAGTTTTATATTTTGTACTTAACACTATATGTTCTCAGTAGTGTGAACATTTCAGTAGTTTGTTAAGAGTTAGTATTTTTGTATTGATCTGCCAGTTGTCACTTTCCGTGATAACAGCAGTGTTGGTTGCACTCTATAAGGAGTGACAACCTATTGTAATAAGGGAATGACGTGAATGAATGAATGATTTGATTAGAAACATTCCATATCTATAAACATTCCTTGAATCAGAAATATATTCTCTGCTATAACGTATGTGCTCTTATGCATACAAGCATCGACTTTGCTACAATTTGTCTAATTCTATTCTTATTCCGCTGCTGCCTTGAACTCTAATACATCAAACTTGTGATCGTTGATCCGTCAAAACAAGGTGGGATCTATAGTACTAGTATGATTTCCTAAACTTGCTAACAATCTAGATGAAAACAAGAATGAGCATCAAAAGGGTGTTGATAACATGTCCAAATGATTTGATACATGTAGATTCCAAATTGAAGTGGTCCAGTTATTATCAAAATAAGTCGAAGTTGTCTATTCCTGAACCAAATCCATTAGATTTCTATCTTAGGATTTACACCTCACACAAAAGTCAAAAACAAATTTAGTTTTGTATTACAGTTTAAGTCTTTTATTTTTATTTTAGTCAATTTCAGTGTGTGTTTGATATCGGACTACGTCATGGAATTCAATAAGGGACTTAATCATCTAAAAGGGTCTGTCTGAGGTGACCACACATGTTTTCAAAGGTAAAATCAGTCACGTCTGAGGTGACAAATGTTTTAAAGGATCACGACTGAGGTGGTCAAAAGTTTTCAAGTTAAATGATCATGTCTGAGATGATCAAATGCTCATAAAGTTTAATCAAAAGTTCAAAAAGGGTTAAGTGAGAAATAGTCATAAAGTCAAAATCATGAGTATGATCCAATCGCACGACTGGACCATGAGTATGGACCAACCATACGAATGAACCATACTCATGCACGAAACAGCTGAATGACATATGAGTATGAACCATTCACTCGAATGGCTTATCAGAATGAGCCATTCGACCGAATGGAAATATGCGAATGAGTCAGTCGCCCAACTGAAATCCAGTCGGCCGACTAAATTTGATAGACTGAGCCAATCGCACGACTGAGGTCCATTCGCCCGAATGAACCGAGCGAATGGGTCCAGTCGGCCGATTGAAATCAGATTCAGTATAAATAGGGCCACAATCGATCGCATTGAACTCATCACCTTCATATCACACAGCCTACCATTACTCTGCCAAATTTTCATCTGACCCAAATTGCCTGCTTATTTGCATATTTTGACATTCGTTGTTGATTTTACAGGTATAATGCAGTGTGTTTATACCAAAAATTCCCTCGATTAGACTCAAAATTCAAGAATTTGGCCCTAACAAGACCCGACACTCTAAATAGACTAATAACCTAACTAAACCAAGTAAAACGTTAAAATAAAGGTTATTAGGTTATTAGTATATTCAATGCGAGTCTAAAGAACCATTACACGAAGTTTCATTTCAAGAACTGGTTAAAAATGGAATCTCAGTCGACCGAACAGTGGGTCATGAGACTGGACACCAGGATTAACACCAATCGCATGATTGAGCTGGTCGAATTGCTCAATCGGCCGAATGGATCATACAAATAAGCTCAGTCAGCCGACTGAACCAATCGCAAGCTTAGTCAACCGATTGAACCCTTTCGCCTGCTCAATCACCCGACTGATTCTAGTCGCATGCCAAGACAACCGACTGAACACAGTCGCATGGTTCAGTCGCATGACTGAACCAGAATGAATTCAATCGAGTTAATTAGAACTGATTTGTGTTGTATGGTTATCTAATGTCTATGTGTCTAGTGTTACAGATTGATGGTAGACAGATGGTCCATCAACCCCAAGCACAACATATGTGCTCACTTAGACTCTACGACTCGGAATGGTGCTGACTTTGCGGGGATCATCGCTTTCCTTAAGCGATCCAGGATCCACAAGGCGATATCTACACCATGCATTCCCTACAAGTCTATTCAGCAGGTCTTCTGGGAGGGAGCATCGGTTGACCGCTCTCGATAGCCCTACAACATCATGATCTCCATTTTTGGGATGGATATTGAGGTTACAGCTGAGGATATCAGGAGAGTACTGGGTTTGGTTGATGATGCAGACCACCCCACTAGAATTCACCCACTGACGGTGAGAGGGTGCTTCATGAGCATGAAGTACGTTGGGGATATCAATATAGGGGTGCTCAACAAGAGCAACCTGTGTTCCCAGTACAAGTACTTGGCACATGTCATCCTCAAGTGCTAGGCTTCGCGAAGGGGTGGGTTCCATGACCTATCAGAGCAGATTCAAAATGCCTAGGTGGAACTGGTGCTGAACCACCCTTTCAATTTTTCTAGCATGATCTTCTCCTACCTAATAGAGAACTTGGAGGCGAAGGGAAAAGTGGGTTTCTGTATGTACCCTAGGTTTTTACAGATGATCTTTGATGAGAAGCTGCCCACACTGCCTAAGGAGAGCCACGATGCTGTGTCGTTGGAGATTATGGACGATACAACACAGGGTCATATGAAGGTATACCGGGGAAAGCATGTCAAACCCCGGTAAAGAGACTCATAGGCCATCTGGCCAAGGTGGACTACGTGGCATTGGGGAGGCGTAAATGGCGCCACGTAAACAGTGATTCAGATGTCGAGCAACTAGAGTTACCTGAAGATGACTCCGATGATGACGAAATCGATGATGGTGGAGATACAAGGCCCACTCAAATAAGGGCCTCCATTGCTGATATAGCATCTCCAACATCCACCCAAGGTGGAGTAGAGGCTACCGGGTTCCATCAGGACTTTTGTTTTGATGAGGAGGAGGATACGGATGAGGAGCCCCTAACTCGTACTGTGGGGAGCCGGGTGGTTGCCACTGACCAAAGTATTCGGGAGGTTGGAGGCTGCTATGGCGAGTCGGGGGAGGCTGACACTGATCCTACTTATGCTCCCGATCAGTCCATGAATGTTCTAGGGGGAGCATCCACCTCGAGGGGATTGAGGAAGAAAAGGATGGCTCAGCCCCACGCGTTGAAGAAGAAGAGGAGGAGGATGACTTTCATCACCACCACCACTACTACCACCACTTCAACCACTTAGCTGACATCACTTGATAGTGACAGCTAACTGATTTATACAAACAACTGAAAGTAAACTAAACTACTGAAGATGTCCACAGCAACTGAGGACACCTTCACAAAAAGCTAAGTACAAGCTAACATTACAACTACTGAAGTTATAACATCTGAAGTGTAAGAACTTTAGATGTTTTACATAATATAAAACTACTGATTACAAACTACTGAAAAGTAAACCATCACAACTACTGAAGAGAACTACTTCAGCTGTTGTGACAACTTCTGAGAACTTGGTCTTCAGACTTTGTCTTCAGCAGTTGTCTTCAGACTTTGTCTTCAGCAGTTGTCTTCAGACTTTGTCTTCAGCAGTTGTCTTCAGACTTTGTCTTCAGATTTTGTCTTCAGCAGTTGTCTTCAGACTTTGTCTTCAGCTGTTGTAGATGACTTCAGTTGTTTTGATGTCTGTGGGACTTAAAGGTTTTTCTGATCTGGCTCATTGGTTCTTTTGGTCCAACACCACCCACTACCACCATACCATCCACCTTATCTACCACCTCACCACCACTACCACAACCACTCCACCACCACCTTCATCTATACCACCCCTAATCTTCACTATTCCACCACCACCTTCATCTATACCACCCCTAATCTTCACCACTGCCACCACCACCACCACTAGCCACCACACAGGACCATCATCTTATCCCTCCTATCCATTCGGATCCTCTCTACCTCCTAGTGGGGTAGAGGAACCACTCTTGGCACTTAACGTATTGGCCGCTGACGACGAGAAGAATGCCCAGATTCATCAGCTAGTAGATCTTACTGCTACACAATCTCAGCATATATCTCAGTAGGCTCAGCTGATTGAGCAGCAGGCACAACAGATTGCTGCACAGAGCTCAGAGATGTCCCAACTCTAGGAGCAACATGTCCAATCAGCCAAAAGGATAGAGGAGTTAGAGACTACCAACAAGACCATCATGCTGAGGCTCAAAGGATCAAAAGAGGAGCCCTTAAAGATCAGAGAAGGAGATAGAGATGATGGTGATGATGATGACAGTGATGATGATGATGATGAGGGTGATGATCATAGGGATGATACTGATGCTGGTGTTGATGCTGATGATGATGTTGATGATGATGATGATGATACATCTGCTGCAGGTGCCACATCTGCGAGTGAAAGGAGGACAAAATGAGCTCAAGACCAAGGTGCCTCCACTTCAGCCCTGTTAGCAGAGGAGCACATGATACAAGATAAGAGTAATACTTAGTTATTTATGTTATTTAAATCATGTGTATTTGAATCTTGTATCAAATTAATGTAATTAATGTTTATATTTATTTTTGATAATTACTGCTTTAATTGATGACTAATGGTTGATGTGTTACATGTTTTAAATCAAGCAGATCTAAACTATCAAAGAGATGAATATGATGTTGCTCCCCTCCAACAGATCAAGACTCAGCTCACGATGATTCTTGATCTGTAGGGTATAGTCAGGAGATCAGTGAATTACACTCCTGAAGAAGGAGAGTTAATTCATGATCTTACAGACGAGCACCTTGCTGAAATATTCCGACTCAATCCAGATGAGATCGTGAAAGAGGCTCCAACAGTCCAAGTGGAAAGTGACGAGGAGCTGAACGGTGTTGATAAGATCGAGATCAATGATGTCATGGACCAACACTATCCAGAGTACACTGACATTGTGGGTAATGTCGTTCCTAATCTGGGAGACAACCTTGTCAGTGAAACTTTTGAGACTCTTGATAGAATGGAAGAAGAGTCTGATAAGAAAGAAGATACAGCCCAAGCCCCAGAAGTGGAAGTTAATATCAGAAAGGCTGAGTGGCCTGCCTGCTTTGAAGAAATACAAGCACAACGTAGTGCTTCAACGTCAACTTTCTACACCAAACTGTACAAAGTGAAGAAACATCATAAGGTGTCAGGCAAAATCATAGCATGGGCGTATTTTAAAGATCTCAACATTTAAGCAGATAAATGTGAGAAAGGGATTGAGTACTTCAGGTTCCCACATGACCTGAAGACTCTTCTTGGATTTGAGCTAAACCAGCTAGTAAAGTTAAAATTGCTATATGCTGACCCACGGAAAATGTCGGGCTGGTTTAAGACTGCTCTAAAAAGAGAGTACCATACCAGATGGGTCAACTTCAAACCTCAATAGCCAACGAGGTATATCCAACGGTCTAAGGTTGATCCCATAACTGGAAAACCGAAAATAGTGCTGAAGTGGAGTCCTCCGTGCACAATGTCTAAGATCCCTCTACGGGGGATGCCACATCACTTCACTCCACACTTCAAATGGTGGTACTATGATTGGAGGACAGGAGAGGCAGTCATAGTTTGAATAAGAATGGTGAAATGGAAACCATCAGGGTGTTCAACCCAATATGGCTTACAAACTTGTTTGCAGATGATGTTTGAACATTATACAAGTGGCGATTATTCTATGACTCTCAAGATATTGTACAAGCTCTACAAATTCAGAATGTGATAAGACTCTATTTTGCTTTTGAGATACATGCTGAAGTCACTAGAGAAGAGAAGTACAAGAAGTTCGAGGAACTTATGAAAGATGTAAGACATTAGACGAAACTAGGTCCAACGGGGAGTTTGTAGATACATGTGTCCCTAGTTTCTGAACTTAATGTAATATGTTTGTATTGTCTTACACATATCTAATTGTACGGGTACTTAATGAAATACAATATGTGGTTGTGTTTATATAATGTTGAATATTTCATTGGTTGGTATGTAATAACGCTTATTGACTTAACTATATAGGTTGTGGTTGTGAGAATAATATCTAAATCAATCAATGACTATGAAACATATTCAAACTTAATCATGTGAAATTCTCATGCGATTGGACCATGCTAATGGACCATACGCATGAACAACTTCATGCTAATGAACCTGTCGTACGAATGAACTAGGAGACTGGATCACTCGCATGATTGAAACATGAGATTGACTCAGTCGCACGACTGAACACTTAGTCGTGCGAATGGATCAACCGCATGACTCAGTCGCACGACTGAACCATGCTAATGGTTCAGTCGCACGAATGAGTAACCCTAACCTATAATACCACTTAATTCGTGGAAAAACATAACACTTTGAAGAATTCAACTCCTGCTCGTACCCTAGCCGTCCAGAACATCCAAGAAAGCCAGTCCAAGTTCATAGATTGTTCTTGATCGATTCCTATTCGTTCTTAACGTTTAGTTTAATCTTATACCGATCGGGTTAACGTTCTCACTAATTGGATTGCCAATCAAATAGGATCGCCAATCGTATATGTATATGTATATGTATATGTTATGTATATGTATATGTATATGTATATGTATATGTATATGTATTGTATATGTATATGTATATGTATATGTATATGTATATGTATATGTATATTATATGTATATGTATATGTTATGTATATGTATATGTATATGTATATGTATATGATATGTATATGTATATGTAATGTATATGTATAGTATATGTATATGTATGTATATGTATATGTATATGTATATGTATAGTATATGTATAGGTATATGTATATGTATATGTATATATATGTATATGTATATGTATATTATATGTATATGTAATGTATATGTATATTATATGTATATGTATATGTATATGTATATGTATAGGTATATGTATATGTATATGTATATGTATATGTATATGTAATGTATATGTATATGTATATGTAATATGTATATGTATATGTATATGTTATGTATATGTATGTGTATATGTATATGTATATGTATATGTATATGTATATGGATATGTATATGTATATGTATATTATATGTATATGTATATATGTATATGTATTGTATATGTATATTATATGTATATGTATATGTATATGTATATGTATATGTATAGTATATGTATGTATATGTATATGTATATGTATATGGATATGTATATGTATATGTATATGTATAGTATATGTATATGTATATTATATGTATATGTATATGTATGTGTATATGTATATGTATATGTATATGTGGATGGCCCCGTTCCTGAGACGCTCATAGCTGTTCAATCATCGCACATAAAACATATATTTTCATTAATTAAAGAAAAATGCAGCGGAAACATTAAAATAAACATTTCATTTCATTACAAAAACTTTTGGAAAATAATACATCGGTATCAAATTTCAAAATACTTGTTGCATTACATCACAAAAGCATTATAAAAATGGATGCCATCCAAAAAGCGTCAAGTAGCCGCCCTGTGCCGTCCTCAACAACCTTTACCTGCTAACCGGAAACACATAAATGTCAGCGTTGATGAGTGAGTTTTAGTTTTAAAATAAAACATACTTTACTTTTGTTTAAAACCATTCTTTACTTTCTTTCAAAGCATACTATACTTTCGTACATGATCATATATCATACGTACACATAGATAATAACATTATTATCTTCTTTACTGTTCTTCACTTTTTTCTTTATCTCTTCTCTTTCCGGATTAGTGTCATCAGCTATACCCAAACGTATGCACAAAACGGATACTAGGCCGAACATCATAAATGACTTCCATAACGCACAAAGCCTGGCACTAGCACCAGGGCAAGTGACAAAGATCCCAACTGTATACTACACCCCAAACGTATGCACAAAGTGGGTACTGGGCCGAAGATCATAAATGACTTCCATAACGCACATAGTCACAAAGACTAGACCCCTACGTGTATCATTAAGGGTTAGCTAAACCACAAACAGTTGAGCTTACGACATTTTAGAGTCATGCACCTCCGTACATTTTGCTGGCAAGCCTTTCTTTACTTTCTCTTTCATTGATGCATGAATTCTATCATTATGTTCCTCTTTTCATTATCTTTCACTTTACGTTACATAATACTTTATCATTTCTTTCACACCTATAACATGTAAAGCCACAGGAAAGGTAAACATACATAACAAGGAACATCAACATAATCAAGCAAACATCACCATACAAGGCACCTTCATACATGCATAACATACATCATACATACCACCATGCACAAGCACCAATAAAATATCATCATACATTTCCCATTACAACATCTACGACTTCAAAAAGTTAACTTACTTTACCCCCGAGAACATCCCAAGTCAAGGCTACATTTTACTTTTTCCCCAAAAATCAGAAAATATTTCTAAGTCTTTGGGTGCATGAACACTATGCAGGCGCATGAGCACTATGTAGGCGCATGGCCTTTCAGGTGCATGGGGAACACTTAGGCACATGGGCAACTTTCAGGTGCATTGGCACTATTGGGGCGCATGAGCAACACTTGGTATATTCTTGGCAATTCTAGGCGCATGGGCACAATGCAGGCGCATGAGTGCCTAGGCACATGAACTATCTGGGCATATGAACACTTAGTCAATTTCATCCTAGTTCTAGGCGCATGAGTACTATTAGGGAGCACGAGGTTTTGGGCGCATGGGACACTTAGGTAGTTATTTACAGTTGGGCGCATGAGCAGCCTAAGTCACACTTAACATCATAATTCAGTCCCCAAACATCACCTATCATGTTCTAAGCTTAAATCATCCATTCTAAGCCTTAGGAACACAATCATAACATCATAAAACACATACATTGCCCAAAATCAAACCATACCCGCAATCACACACATACACACATACAGGTATGAAAATCCAACTTTATAAAAATGTTCATACATGCATTTCTAGCCCCAAAGCAGTTAAAAACTAGTAAAAAGGGGGTCTTAAAACACACCTTTGCAACCTCCTAGGTGTGACTTCTTTCAAACCCATTTGCAATTGAGTTCAGCCACCTAGAAACCCACCAAAACACACACAACCAAACACATACAAACACACATAAGCATACAACCGAGGATAAAGACAGTTAAGAACATCATAAAACACATGAATTCTTATCTTGAATTCGAACTTCTAATCTTGTTCTTCAAAATACCCGAGAGTTTTCTGCCTTTTTCCTCCTCTCTCTCTAAAAATCCGATGACAAGTGAAGTGTGCGACATATGGGTGGCCAAACCGCCTTTATTCACCAACTTTCAAACTTTTGTCCTTTTAGGACACTTTTTACCCCTAACATGGGTAATACATCTTTTCTTTTTTTTGTCTTCACTTTATTCTTTCTTTAATAACTTTAAAAGAATAACGGGTGCTACTAGTCCACCCCCCTTATATAGGTTTTGTCCCCGAAACCTGTTATTCCTCAAACAATCATGGGTAATGTCATCTTATCTCTTCTTTCGTCTCCCACTTAGACTCGGATCTTGTGCTTCCACTTTACACACACAAGAGGAACCTCTTTATTCCTTAACCTCTTTACCTTTCGATCAATGATCGCCACTGGTTGCTCCACATAATTGAGCCGTTCATCTACCTCGATATCCTCCAGTTATACAATCATAGCCTCGTCTGCTAAGGACTTTCTTAGATGAGATACATGGAATGTTGGATGAATTCCACTAAACTCATCTGGTAACTCTAGTCTATAGGCCACCTCCCCTACTCGAGCAGTGATTCAGAAAGGCACTATGTATCTCGAGCTCAACTTGCCCTGCTTTCTAAACCGAATGATACCTTTCTAAGGTGACACTTTCAACATAACTCTATCACCCACCTGGAACTCAATCAGTCTACGTCTTTTATCAGCATACGACTTTGGCCTATCTTTAGCTGCCTTTGTAAAGGGTTGATCCTTTCCAGTTTCTCAGTCGTAGCCTCGACCACTTCGACGCTCCCTAACTCTTTATGGCCAATATCACCCCAATACACGGGTGTTCTACATCTCCTACCATATAGCATCTCATAAGGAGGCATACCAATGCTGGCATGATAGCTATTGTTATGTGAGAAGTCAGCTAACGGTAAGTGGTCATCCCAACTACCTCTAAAATCAATGACGCATGCCCGGAGCATATCTTCCAGCGTTTGAATAGTCCTTTCTGACTAACCATCCGTCTGAGGATGATAAGCCGTGCTAATATGTAACCTCGTCCCCATCACATCGTGGAATTTCTTCCAAAATTTAGATGTAAACCGGCTGTCACGATCAGACACAATAGACACCGGCACACCATGATGAGTTACGATCTCCTTAATGAACAGATACGCCAACCTCTCGAATGAATATGTCTCGTGAATCAGTAGGAAGTGAGCACTCTTTGTCAAACGATCAACTATCACCCACATAGCATCATATCCTCGCGCGGTACGCGGTAGCTTCATAATAAGTCCATGGTGATATGCTCCCACTTCCATTCCGGTATATCCAAAGGTTGGATCTTCCCATACAACTTCTGATGCTCTGCCTTCACTTGCAAACAAGTAGGTTGCTTACTCACATACTTCGCAACCTCACGCTTCATACCCGGCCACCAATAATCTTTCTTCATGTCTTGGTACATCTTCGTAGCACCGGGATGAATGGAGTATCGAGTTTTATGAACTTCATCCATAATCCTCACACGTAGATCCCCAAAACATGGAATCCACATCCATCAGAATCGGGTCCTAACACCGAGTTTGTTTTCACCTAATTCTGTGATCAGGCCTCTCATTCTTTCAGAGTTAAGACGATCTTCCTTCGATGCCTAATCTTGAAACTCGTTGACCTGCTTCATCACATCAGAGGTCATGATCAACTAGTATGCCTTCACCCGAATCGGCTCGGCTCTCTCCTTTCGGCTAAGGGCGTCCACCAACACGTTGGCTTTGCCCAGATGGTAATGGATTTCTCAATCGTAGTATTTTATGAGCTCCAACCATCCCCTCTACCTCATGTTCAAATCTTTCTGTTCGAAGAGATACTTCAAGCTCTTGTGGTCAATGAATATGGTGCACTTCGTCCCGTATAAGTAGTGCCTTAATATCTTTAACACGAAGACCACAGCTGTTAGCTCCAAGTCATGAGTAGGACAATTAACCTCATGAACTTTCAGCTGTCGGGATGCGTAGGTTATAACATTTCCTCTCTGCATCAACACACATCCCAACCCCAAGTAGTAAGCATCTGAATAAACCACCAAATCTTCGCTCTTATTAGGTAACGACAAGACATGAGCTTGAGTCAACCTCGCCTTTAACTCCTCAAAAGCCTTCTCTTAAGATTGACCCCATACAAACCTTACATCCTTTCGGGTCAACTTGGTTAGTGGAGAAGCGGTCTTAGAGAAGTCTTGAAAGAATCTTCTGTAATAGCCCGCTAAACCCAAGAAATTACGAATCTCAGATGGCGTCTTTGGAGACTTCCATTGCATCACCGCCTCCACATTTGTTGGGTCCACCATAATCCCCTCAGGATTCACTACATGACCTAAGAACTAAACCTCACGCAACCAGAATGTGCACTTGGAGAACTTGGCATACAACTTCTCCCTTCCCAATGTTTCCAACACCTCTCGAATGTGACCGGCATGCTCATTCTCGCTCTTTGAATAAATCAGAGTATCATCAATAACACAATCATTGATTCATCTAACATTGGCCAACACACTCGATTCATCAAGTCCATAAAAGCAGCTGGCATGTTGGTCAAACCATATGAGAAACTCGTAGTTTCCATAATGCAGGTGAAAAGCTGTTTTAGGAATGTCTTGCTCCTTAACCTTCACCTGATGGTAGCTAGATCGAAGATCTATCCTTGAGAACCAACTGGCATCCTGAAGCTGATCAAACAGGTCATCGATCCTTGGTAAGGGGTACCGATTCTTCACCGTCAACTTATTCAGCTCACGGTAGTCTATACACATCCTCATGCTACCGTCTTTCTTCTTCACAAATAAGACCGGAGCACCCCAAGGAGAGATACTTGGTCTAACAAACCCTTATCAAGCAATTCCTACAATTGCTCCATCAACTCTTTCATCTCAGTTGGAGCCAACCGATACGATACCTTAGCTACAGGTTAGGAACCTAGTATTAAGTCAATTTGGAACTCGATCTTGTGGTCAGGTGGCTCTCCTGGTAAGTCTTCGGGAAACATGTCCAGAAAGTCACACACAACCGGTACATCAGACAGTTGTAGTGTTGGCATATCCACGTCCTTAATGTAGGCCAAGTAGGCACTACATCCACGCCTCATGCACTTTCTCGCCACCACCATCGAAATCACTTTTGGGATCATAGTGAATCGATCACCATAAACCATCACCGTACTCCCGTCAGGCGCTGTCAATCGAATCATCTTCTTGCGACACACAATATTCGCCTCGTAGTCTGCCAATCAATCCATTCCTAGGACTAAGTCAAACTCGCCTAAGGTCATAACAAATGGTCTAACGGGAAACTTGTGACCTTCTAGTTCTATGTCACATCCTTCTATCATCTTTAAAATCCTGGTAGACATACCTATGGCAGTTTCTAAATCAAAGGGCGTATCCATATTCTTACTACTAACAGGCAATTTAGCACAGAAAGCAGCAGAAATAAAACTCCTACTAGCACCAGAATCAAATAATACAGAGGCTAAAGTTTGATTTACTAGAAACGTGCCGGACACAACATTAGGGTCCGTCCTAGCCTCCTCCTGCGTCATCGTGAACGCTCTAGCACTCGCCCTCTACCCTTCATTCCCGGTTGTCTTCTTCCCTGCACCAGAACTTTCAGCCCTTGGCTTCTTGCAGTCCCTGCTCATGTGGCCCTCCTCGCCACAAGTATAACACCTCCTTACCCCCGCAGTTATTTGCCACATGTCTAGTCCTCCCACAACGGAAACAGACATTGGATCTCACTCTACATTCCCCGGTGTGCTCTCATCCACATTTAACACACCTCCTGGACCCCGCACCGGATGTGACCACACGTCGGTCATCTACCCGCGTACCTTTGTTGTTTGGAGCGGCTCCACCATGTCCAAATCGCTTCCCGTTCCAATTCCAGTCACCACCACTTTTCTTAGTGGCTTTTGCCACCACCACAGTTCGCTCATCATACAACCTTCCCGCCAAGTCAACCACCGACCTAAATATGCTCGGTCGGGCAACGATCATGTGCCTGCGAATATCTGCTGGCAACCCCTGAATATATCTCTTGATCTTTCGAGACATAGGTGTCACCTGATCAGGCACCAGCCGTGCCATTTCATTAAACTTCATGGTGTACTACTTAAGGGTCATCGTTCCCGCTTCTAGCTGCAGAAACTCCCTCTCGACCTTGTCCATCTCTCGGTGAGGACAAAACTCCTCAATTACCAACTTCTTCAGCTTTGGCCACCTCAGTCTTTCGATAGCCTGACTACCCTCAGCTTGGACAATTTTGTCCCACCAGCACAAAGCTGAGTCCACAAACGAGTGGGTAGCAAACTTCATCTTTTGGTCTTCCCCGCACTCGCTAATGTCGAGAACAGCTTCCATCTCCCTCTCCCACCGGTGAGCAGTAGCTGCAGTGCCGTTACCATCGTAGGTTGGGGGCTTCCATCTTTGAAATGCCCCGTAGTTGCAGCCTCGTGCCACCTTCGGCGTAGGCTCCTCTTCCTCTTCTTCATCTTCGGAGAAAAACCGTCTCAGTCTCCGTCATCCCGTCCTCCTGAGGACCTATTCCTCTCCCTTCTTTCCCCTTCTCTTAAATCCTTAACCACTTCAGTCACCACATACGATAAGATCGTCTGCATGACCTGATGTACCTCTTCCACAACAACCTCCTTCACTGAGGCTCTCAGGTTAGCACTCACGTCTCGGCCCTCTGGATGAGGGGTCTCGGGTTCTTTAGGAACCACCTTCTCGGCTCTAGGCCTTCCTCTCGTGACCCGTGGTTCAGCACCACATCCACCACGACCTCCACCACTTGAAGCCTTCGATGATCTACCACCAGCCATCCTCTAACAGGATATAGATTCAAACACCAACATGGTCATTCAAGGGAATAGCTCAGTTTCCGTCAAGTATAGTAAGTCCCTAATTATAGTGGCCAGTTGTGATTTGCCACTTACTTTACTCTTCATACCCCAAGCATTACCTATTCTAACTACATCAGTATCCAAATCTACTAAAGGCACACATAACAAATCACATAACCTGCCCACATAATGTCGGTTAACATTAAGAAATATATGTTGGCACGTAGCTACTCGGACTTACATCCCTTCCCTTTCCATCCCATTTTTAATTTAAGTTTAGGTTTATTTTGAAATTTTACCCGTTTCACATAAACTTTGGCTCTGATACCAACTTGTAAGGCCTCGTTCTCGAGACGCTCACAGCTGTTCAATCATCGCACATAAAACATATATTTTCATTAAATTAAAGAAAACATTGTAGTAGAAACATTAAAACAAACATTTCATTTCATTATAAAAGCTTTTGCAAAATAATACATCATTATCAAATTACAAAATACTTGTTGCATTACATCTCAAAAGCATTATAAAAATAGATGCCATCGAAAAAGAGCCAAGTAGTCGCCTTGTGCCATCCTCAACAACCTTTACCTGCCAACTAGAAACATATAAAAGTCAGCGTTGCTGAGTGAGTTCTAGTTTTAAAATAAAATATACTTTACTTTCGTTTAAAACCATTCTTTACTTTCTTTCAAATCATACTATACTTTCGTATATGATCAAACATCGTACCTTTACTGTTCATCACTTTCTTTCTTTATCTCTTCTCTTTCCGGATCAGTGTCATCAACTATACCCCAAATGTATGCACAAAGCGGGTACTGGGCCGAAGATCATAAATGACTTTCATAACGCACAAAGCCTGGCACCAGCACCGGGGCAAGTGACAAAGATCCCAACTGTATACTACACCCCAAATGTATGCACAAAGCGGGTACTAGGCCGAAGATCATAAATGACTTCCATAACGCACATAGCCTGGAACCAACACCAAGGTGAGTAATCACTATAAACCATGGACTATATCACTGACCAGTCACAAAGGCTAGACCCCTACGTGTATCCTTAAGGGTTAGCTAAACCACACACAGCTGAGCTTACAACATTTTAGAGTCGTGCACCTCCGTACATTTTGCTTGCAAGCCTTTCTTTACTTTCTCTTTCATTAATGCATGCATTCTATCATTATGTTCCTTTTTTCATTATCTTTCACTTTACATTACATAATACTTTATCATTTCTTCCACAACTAGAACACGTAAAGCCACTGGAAATATAAACATACATAACAAGGAACATCAACATAATCAGGAAACATCACCATACAAGGCACCATCATACATGCATAACATACATCATAATACCATCATGCATAAGCACCAATCAAATATCATCATACATCGCCCATCACAACATCTATGACTTCAAAAAGTCAACTTACTTTACCCCCGGGAACATCCCAAGTCAAAGGCTATATTTTACTTTTTCCCCAAAAATCAAAAAATATTTCTAAGTCATTGGGTGCATGAACACTATGCAGGCGCATGAGCACTATGCTAGCGCACGGGGAACACTTAGGCGCATGAGCAACTTTCAGGCGCATTGTCACTATTGGGGCGCATGAGCAACACTTAGTCTATTCTGGGCAATTCTAGGAGCATAAGTGGGTAGGCGCATGAACTATCTGTGCGTATGAACACTTAGGGGCTGTTTCATTGCGCTGAGTGAGTAAGATCTGACTGAGTCAGAAGCTGACCCGATAAGAAGTGTTGACTGAGTCTGCATCTGACTGAAACTTGGTTGTTTGATTTAGTATCTCACTATCTCTACTGAATGATAAAAATAACCTTATTACCCCGTTGTTCTAACGGGTTTGAATTGAACTCGTGTTGTGTAATCAATAAAAAATAGCCAAATTAGAATAATTCAAAATGTCATACAAAATATACACATATACATACACATCTACATACACAACATACACATCTACATACACATACACATATACATACATATCTACATACACAATATACACATATACATACACATCTACATACACAATATACACATATACATACACATCTACATACCCATATACATACACATCTACATACCCATATACATACACATCTACATACCCATATACATACACATCTACATACCCATATACATACACATCTACATACCCATATACATACACATCTACATACACATACATCTACATACACATATACATACACATACATCTACATACTCATCTACATACACATACATCTACAAAACATCTACATACACACACATCTACATACACATCTACACACACATCTACATACACATATACATCTACATACACATCTACATACACATATACATCTACATACACATCTACAATCACATATACATATACACATCTATATGCATATACATCTACATACACATATAATACATATCTATATACATATACATCTATATTCATAAAGAAATGATGATTTACCATAGGGAGATGCTCAGGGTGCTCGGTTAGGGCTCGCGCAGTTGGAGGGGGGGGCTCGGTTAGGGCTCGCGCAGGTTGGGGTCGGGCAAGGGAAGTCACGCCGGGGGAGGGGACGTGGCGATCGAGAGCACAGGGGGAAGGGAGGTAGCCGAGAGAGTGCAGAGGGGGAGGGGGAGGTGGTCGATCGAGAGCGCAGGGGGGGAAGGGAGGTAGCCGATCGAGAGCGCAGGGGGAGGGGGAGGTGGCCTATCGAGCGAAGGAGGGGCAGGCTTCGGATTTGGGTGTTGACGGTGGTGTGCAATAGAGAGAAGGAGGTGGAGATTTTGGGTCAACAACACAATTTTTCAGGTTGGGATAGAAGAAATGACCCACCAGCTGGCTCCACATGAGTATCAAACGGGCTGACCCGCTGACCGAGTCAGCCGGGTCAGCCCTGTCAGACATAAGAAAGAAAGAGCCCCTAAGGGCGCATAAGTACTATTCGGGCACACAAGGTTTGGGCGCATGGGACACTTAGGCAGTTATTTACAGTTGGGTGCATGAGCTACTATTTAGGCGCATGAGTAGCCTAAGTCACACTTAACATCATAATTCAGTCCCTAACATCACCTATCATGTCTAAGCTTAAATCATCCATTCTAAGCCTTAGGAACACAATCATAACATCATGAAACACATACATTGCCCGAAATCAAACCTCACCTGCGATCACAAACATACACAAATACGGGTACGAAAATCCAACATTAAAAACACATACACGCATTTCCTGCCCCAAAGCAGTTAAAAACAAGTAAAAAGGGGTCCTAGAACTCACCTTTGCAGCCTCTTAGGTGTGACTTCTTTCAAACCGTTTGCAATTGAGTTCAACCACCTAGAAACCCGTCAAAACACACACAACCGAACACATACAAACACACATGAGCATACAACCGAGGATAAAGCCAGTTAAGAACATCATAAACACATGAATTCTTACCTTGAATTCTAACTTCTGCTCTTGTTCTTCAAAAATACCCGAAAGTTTTCTGCCTTTTTCTTCCTCTCTCTTTAAAAATCCAATGACAAGTGAAGTGTGCGAGATATGGGCGGCCATACCGCCTTTATTCACCAACTTTCAAACTTTTGTCCTTTTTGGACACTTTTTACCCCTTAACTTGGGTAATATATCTTTCCTTCGTTTTTCTTCATTTTATTCTTTCTTTAATACTTTAAAAGAACAACTGGGTGTTAGAAATGTATATGTATATGTATATGTATATGTATATGTATATGTATATGTATATGTATATGTATATGTATATGTATATGTATATGTATATGTATATGTATATGTATATGTATATGTATATGTATATGTATATGTATATGTATATGTATATGTATATGTATATGTGTCTATGTATATGTTTGTATGTATATGATATGTATATGTATATGCATATGTATATGATATGCATATGTATATGTATAGTATATGTATATATATATATGATATGTAATATGTTATGTATATGTATATGTATATGTATATGTATATGTATATTGTATATGTATGTATATGTATATGTATATGTGTTAGGATCTCAGCCTCTTGGTTTAATCGATTGAAATATAGCAGCGGAATAGCTCAGAATTAGACAATTCAAACAAGAACATTCGATATAAACGATAAGAGAATTTTGTTATAGAGAGAAATATCCGACAAAAGGAATATTGCATTAAGATTGTCGCCTCAAAGGCACGATTACAGGTGAGTCATCTTTCCTTATAAAGGAAAGAATGACGTAGGCTGATGTCACCTGAAAGTGACATGTAAACGTTTTATAACTACTGATGTTTAACAACTACTGAAGATGTCAACAACTGACATCTTCTTACAAATGTTCCTAAGTGTTAAACATCTTATTTACAACAACTGAAAAACATAAAACTACTGATACTATAACAACTGAAGAACAACCTCTTTAGTTGTTTACAAGTACTGAAAAGAAAAGTAAACAAACTACTGAAAGAAAAGAAAACTACTGAAGAAGAAAAACCATCACAACAACTGAAGAAGCCCTCTTCAGCTGTTGTCATCAGCTGTTAACATCAGCTGATGTCTTCAGTACTTGAACATCAGACTGTCTTTCAGCTGTTGATCTTCAGTCTTTGTCTTCAGTACTTGTTGAAGTCTTCAGACTTTAGATCTTCAGCTGTTGTCTCAGTCTTTGTCTTCAGTACTTCAGACGTACTTCAGCAGTTGTATTCTTCAGACTTTGTAGAACAGCTGATCAGTTCTTCTTCAGCTGTTGTGATGTCCTGTGGGACTTAGAGGTTTTTCTGATCAGGCTCATTGGTTCTTTTGGTCCAACAAACTCCCCCTGAACCAATGCAGCCAAAACCTCTAAGTTATTGACGAGTCCCACTTATTTTGGTAGATAGATTGGTCTTTTTATCCTCTTGATCAGATGAGAAGTGACCCTTTTTCAGCACGGCCTGGGAAGAAGTCTCTGATGATCTGTTTGGCATGATATGGTTGGGAGCTCTGTATTGGGGACTTGGACACCGAGCTGTTACCCAAACCATGAGATCTACTTCCCGTGTATCAGCCTATATGATTCCCTGGTGTAAGCCCTTAGAACATGATTTGCTCATCCATTGTCAGCACCTCGGGCACACCATCAAATAATCCTTCTCGGCCATACACTTCAGATATGTATTGGCCTGTTTTCCATTCTTGAGCTCAACCGTGGTTATTTGTCTATAAGCAAACTCATCTGGATGAGTCCCTTCTAAGAGCAGGTTGAGCTCTCTTGTTTGAAGTTTTCAAGTCTTTGTAACCAATCCCTTCTTTATGATTTTGTCTCCAGCATCTTTTGAGGTGGTTGTTTGGCTTCATAGGCTTTCTTGAACTCTTCAACAATTTCCCAAGGTGACACTACAAGAACCACAGTGATGTCTTCGTCGACAACCCTCTTCACTTGGCCCTTGTATTTTGAAGGATTTCTTTCTTGACAAATGGTGTGCCACCCTAGGATCAGGCCATATCCTTACTCTTTCCCTTTGGTATTGAAGGTATTAGCAGGGTGTACAATCTTAATACTTCTTTCTTCATGCTAATAATGGAAGAAGATGTGGCATATGCTTTGTCAATGCTTTTCAGCATTTCCACATCATGTCGTTGCATCTGTTCCTCTTCAATCTTTATCATTACATCATGCATTTGAGAAGCAGGAGTGATGGACATTGGTTTAGCCTTAGGCAAAGTAATAACTGCAGAGAGTGGCAGTCTGTCTTCATCCTCCTCTTCATCTTCATCAGGCTCAGTACCTTTCTTTTCTTTTGGCTGGGTACATCACTGGCAGTGGGTTTTGGGGGTAAAGGATTTGGTTTTGTGGGTTGGATGGTTGGTTTAGAGGGTAAAGGGGTTGTTTTAGTGGATTGTGGAGATAGTGATTTTGAGGATTGAGGCTTTTCAGACTGTTTTAGCATTTTGGCTGTAAGGGAGGCTTTGGTAAATTTTGTCAGTCTTTTCGATTCCCAACCCCAGCTTCATTCAATACCTCAATCACTAAACCTTTGGAGTATGCTTCAGATGAACAAATCTTGGTGGTTATTGCCAAGATGTGTCCCTGGTCCAGGCCCTTATTTCAATCAGAGATCTTCCCAAGTATTGGCTATAAATCGATCATTATTCCAGCCTTTCTCTTCTAAGGCATCATAGCTAGCCCATCTTGAGTTGATCTCCTCTGTTTCCAACCTTCTGATCTCGGAGTCTAGTTGTTTGATGTCAAAACCCTGCCTATATAATGCTCAAGATTTTATCCATTGAACGGTTATGGTTGGCGTCAGCTTCTTTCACCATATCATTTAGCTCCTTCTCCTTCTCAGACTCTCCTTTTCTCTTTTGATATGTGACATGAAAGTCTTTTTGACTTTCATTCACTTCAGCTCCTTCTCACTCTCCTTCTCCTTCTCAGTTACCTTCTCTGATTCTTTCTCCTTCTCCCCATCTATCCTCTTCCTTTTTCTTTAACTGACTGACTCTCCCCTTTTTGGTTGCATTGGGGGCAAAGGTTTGAGCAGTAGAAAGGGATTTAGTCACCAAATCCTCCACCAAGGGTTGTATTATTGTAGGAAGCCTCTCATCAATGGCTTTGATCACTATATCTGTGATCATGGGAGTGATGAGAGGTAGGGATTTTGAAGGGTAGCAACTGATTGATCAGGATGGTTCTGTTCCTGAGAATCAGTGCCGAAAGCAGAGGCTGGTGGCTTGGAAGTATATATTGGCTCAGTGTGTAGGGGACCTTCAGAAGAAGGTGCCATCTGTGGGTGTATTGTGGTGGCAGATGGACTTGCATCCTGAGACATCTTGGCCAGCAGCTCTTTGAGTCTGCTAACCTCATCCTCTAGAATGGTGTTTTGAGCAACTACATCATAGAAGAAGCTCAGGTCATCATCAGTTGATACTGAATCACCTGACCTCCTGACAGAGTCAGAATGAACATGCCTTGAGTGTAGATCAATTATAGCATGTGCCCCTTGTTCTTGGTTATGGGGACTTCCAGCCTCAGGACTATGTCCTTCATCAGCTGTTGCCGCTGGTGAGGTCTTAGAGATGTTACCAACTGCATCCTGGTCATTTGCTGAGTCAGGGCGCAGTGGCAGCCTCACCACAGAAGTTCGCACCTCCTTATCTACACTAGAAGATGGAACATGATAACCCTGTGCTGTGGGTTGACAGAAGCATTGTGATCCTCCCCCTCAGGTGTTGAGGTTATCCCAGTAGTGATTGGTGGTGTTGGGTGGGGGGTGAGGAATGCAACTGCGTCAGCACTTTTGCAACAATGATTGTAGGGCTTTGAGGGGCGGTTGCATCAGGAGAGGGTGTGGAAGCAGTGTGCACCCGGACAAGTGGTGCTCTTCAATGGTAAACCCCTCAAGTGAGGAGGATCCAGCAGTGTGGCTTCCCTTTGAGTGGTTGCTCAGGGTTCCTTTTGAGAGGAAACCTGAGCGGCTTCAGTTGGTGGAGTCATAGTCTCTACTGGGGGGTTAGGTCCAGTAGAGATAAACTGCTTTGGTGCAGCAGGAGCATCACAGGGGACTCAACTCCCTGAGTAGCTTTCTTAGGCTTCTTCTTTGTGGGTTTGGAGGGGACTCTGGATGTGGAAGTGGAGGCTGTGGGTTCCAGTTGCGTGGGTTTGTGCAACTTGGCAGCCTGTTTGAGAGTTTGGTCAGTGTGTGTCGGGAGTATACCTCCGGCAATACAGCCAAAGCAGGGACTCCCAGACCAGCTAGTCCCTCAGCATGAAGCTGATTTCTATTATGGCCATTATAAACGAGGATATAGTATCCAACGGTTAGTTAGAAAGTGGTTTTGTGGCCATATCCTTGATTTCAAGAAAAATGATTTCAGAAAAGTTTAGTGGTTTTTGTTCAAGGATAGAGAACAGTACCTGTTGCCATCTGGAAACAGTTGATCCCAAGAGGTAGTCTTCGGGGCCAGGCAAACATTTACCATATGAAATATTAATCGTTCAGCATCTGGAAAATGTTTCTTCAGGATGTTGGAAGCACTAAGATCACCCTGATATCCATGTTGTCCAAATGAAAGATCAAGCTGGCGCTTAGGATATCCAACAGGGTAGGCAGCATCATCTAACAGTAATATCTGGCAGATGGTAGCAGTAGAGATGACCACCTTATGAGAGTTGATGGAAGAATGGATAGATTCTCCATTAACGGTCGCATTCGTCCAAAACTGATGTAGCGAATCGGCATAAATGATTGGATTTAAGAGGAAAGCCGTTTTCAGTGGGGATTGGACCATAAGATCTATAGCATTATCAAATTTGGTCCAGAAGGGCGATTTGTGAGGTACGCGACACAGTTGTGTCGAGGTTGAGTTGATGGTCGCCATTAATGAAGGTGAAAGGTTTTCAGAGCTTTTGAAATTTTAGGTCGTGAAAGAATGAAAAACTCTGAAAGAGGAATCAGATATATATAGGGTACGGGTGATGAAACGACTGAAGGTTTTGGTGTTAGTCATCAGTATTTGAAACAAATGATGACGTGGTATTAACTTTCAGAGGTTTGAAACGACTGATGGTATTGGTGTGGTCAGCAGTTATAAAACAACTGAAGACATGGTGTTTACAATCAGACGTTGAAACAACTGAAGTCTCTGATTTAGGCATCAGTAGTTTTTAAAAACTACTGAAGACAAGTTGGACTTCAAATGTTGAAACAACTGAGGACTTGGTATTAGCCATCAGTAGTTGTGAAAATACTGAGAGACCGTGGTTTTGCCATCAGTTGTTGTAAACAACTGAAGACTTGGTGTTAGTCATCAGTA
>JACCIX010000238.1:0-95583 GCA_025506515.1 Flaveria trinervia
CCTGCCCTGACAAGTAAAATAAAAAGTATACATCTCAAAATACATACTTAGCATGCCATATTATATCTTTACCTTTGCCTCTGTCCTTTATGCTGTCAAAATGAGTCCAGGTGGCCTAAATCTGAATCAACAAAACACCTTGCAATGAGAAGTAAAACAAAATGTATACGTCTCAAAATACATACTTATCATACCATCTTATATCTTTAACATTGCCAACAGCCTAGAAAATTAAGTGCTCCGGTTAATATGGATAAGAGAAGATATGTTAATGTTTCTAATGTACGCACATAAGGGAGATGAAGAAAAAGCACAAACAAACGTTTCATCAAGCAGTTGGTATGCATTAACCTAACATTACACAAACCTTAAATTAATCAAGCTGGTTTCTTACCTCCTTTTTTTCTTGTCCTTGGTTTACATTATATGCAACTACAATCAGTTACATGAGTGAATAAGATTCCCAACCAAAAAGTGAAATTAAAATTATTGAAGATATTAGCTAACAGGGCATATGAACATACTTTTTCTGGACCACGTATCCATAGTGATCTACATTTTACCTAGGCATGACACTATTGACCCATTCACTTACGAACAGGTCTATTTGAGCTTTTTTTAATCCATGACAGGCCATTCAAGTAAAACAAAAAATTTTATTAAGTAAAAAAAATTGTTTTGAAAGAAAATGGATCCAAAGTTGACCTAAACATATTTGACACCATAATGTGTTTTAGGCTAACCAGATTCCAATTTGCCCATTTCATGACATCTAGTAACACAAAAAGAGTGATTTTAGTGAGAGTTTTAACTGGACGGGACCTATTCGCTTACGAACAGATCTATTTAAGTTATGTTTAATCCATGACAAACCAGTCAAGTAAAACCAAAAATATCTTTAAAAAGTCAACCTCATCATATTTGACATACTATAGTATATGTGACTAACCGTGGGCTGGAGCTTGGAACAGGACTGCTCCTGCAGGTTCAAAGCACCGCTATCGTTCATCCATCTTGACTTCCAGTCCCCACATTACCCGAAGACCCCTCGTTATCAGAATAGAAACAACAGCAGATTGATCTGCAAACCAATTCAGCAAAATTTTAAAATAATTGTTCAGTGGTAAAAGTATATACAGAAAAAATGATAATAGATGGACTGAAAGACCCTTCTTCATGTATTCCTTGAGCCGTGAAAGACCGCTAGTGTTATGAAGAGTAGCAACAACAGCTTGAATCTGTAATGAATTAACAGTATACAAGAGTACTCTTAAAAATGACAATTATAATTGCAGATAAAGGTAGTAAGTAGATGTTACAATACATGACTATTCAATGGTTGAAACGCTAAAAGCAAAGATAACTATATTAGTACCGGAGATGACACCTAGATAAAATAAGTACCGGAAATGAGACCTAGATAAAATAAAGTCTCGACCTTTCTCATTAAGAAAATGGACTACATTTTAGTACGTTTCTGCAATTAGCAAGTAGCTAGGACATGCTTACTTACCTAAAATCTTACCAGCTCTATCTAAATATCAGAAGATATCTCAACCAAAGTATGCCCAAATGGCTTTAACAAAGCTGAATTGATAAAATCACTCTGCCCTGGCAAGTAAAATAAAATGTATACATCTCATAATACATACTTAGCATGCCACATTATATATTTACCTTTGCCTCTGTCCTTTATGCTATCCAAGTGAGTCCAGGTGGCTCTATTAAAGCTGAATCAATAAAAACACCTTGCAATGAGAAATGAAACAAAATGTATACGTCTCAAAATACATACTTATCATACCATCTTATATCTTTAACATTGCCAACAGCCTACAACATTAAGTGCTCCGTTTTATATGGATAAGAGAAGGCACATAAAGGTGATAAAGAAAAAATACAAACAAACGTTTCATCAAGCAGTTGGTATGCATTAACCTAACTCTACATAAACCTTAAATTAATTAAGCTTGTTTCTTACCTCCTTTTTTCCTGTCCTTGGTTTACAATATATTCAACTACAATCAGTTACATGGGTGAATAAGATGCCAAACAAAAAAGTGAAATTGAAATTATTGAAGATATTAACTAAGAGGGCGTATGAACATACCTTTTCTGGAACTCGTATCCCATAGTGATCTGCATTTTACCTATGCACGACACTATTGACCCATTCACTTACAAACGGGTCTATTTGAGCTTTTTTTAATCCATGACAGGCCGGTCAATAAAACAAAAAAAATTATACAGTAAAAAAATTATTTTGAAAGGAAATGGATCCAAAGTTGACCTAATCATAGTTGACAACATAATGTGTTTTAGGCTAACCAGCACCCAACTTGCCCATTGCCCATTTAATGACATCCAGTAACACAAAAAGAGTGATTTTAGTTAAAGTTTTAACTGGACGGTATATTATTGACCCATTCACTTATGACGGGTCTATTTAAGTTATGTTTAATCCATGAAGTGTTTTAAGCTAACCGGCACCCAACTTGCCTAGTTAATGACATCTATTAACACAAAAAGAGTGATTTTAGTGAAAGTTTTAACTGGACGTGACATTATTGACCCATTCACTTACGAACGGGTCAATTTAAGTTATATTAATCCATCAAAGACCAATCAGGTAAAACAAAAAATTATCTTTAAAAGTCAACCTAATCATATTTGACATACTAAAGTATATGTGACTGACCGTGGGCTGGAGTTTGGAACAGGATTGCTCCTGCAGGTTGAAAGCACCGCTATCGTTCATCCATCTCGACGTCCAGTCCCCACATTATCTGAAGACCCCTCTTCATCTGAATAGGAGCAACAGCATATTGATGTGCAAACCAATTCAGCAATTTTTTAAAATAAATTGTTCAAGTGGTAAAAGTATATATAGAAAAAATGATAGTAAATGGACTGAGAGACCCTTCTTCTTGTATTCCTTGGGCCGTGGAAGACCCCTAGTGTTATGATGAGCAACAACAACACCTTGAATCTGCAAATGAATTCATCAATATTAAGAGTACATTTAAGTGACAATTATATGTGCAGAAAAATGATAGTAGATGGATGTTACAATACATGACTCTTCAATGCTTGAAAACCTAAAGGCAAAGATAACTGTATTAGCTTGAATTTCACCTTTCTCGTAAAGAAAATGGACTTCATGTTAGTACGTTTCTGTAATTAGCAAGTAGCTAGGACATACTTAGTTACCTAAGATCTTGTCGGCTCTAGCTAACTATCAGAAGATATCTTAACCAAAGTGTGCCCAAATGGCTCTATCAAAGCTGAATTGATGAAATCAAATAAAATATAATGTATACATCTCAAAATACATACTTAGCATGCCATATTATATCTTTACCTTTGCCTCTGTCCTTTATGCTGTCAAAGTGAGTCCAAATGGCTCTATGAAATGTAAACAACATGTATACGTCTCACAATATACATACTTATCATACCATCTTATATCTTCAACATTGCCAACAGCCTTCAACATTATGTGCCCTAGTTAATATGATAAGAGAAAATATGTTAATATACAAACAAACGTTTCATCAAGTAGTTGGTATGCATTAACCTAACTTTACACAAACCTTTAGTTAATCAGGCTTGTTGCTTACGTCCTTTTGTTCCTGTCCTTGGTTTACATTATATGCAACTACAATCTGTTACATGAGTGAATAAGATGCCCAAGAAAAAAAATGAATCTAAAATTATTGAAGATATTAGCTAATAGCGCATATGAACATACCTTTTCTGGACCTCGTATCCCATAGTGATCTGCATTTGTAATGGCTGCACTGTAAATACAAACATCAACAATATGCGTTGAAGTTCGTAAAAAGATGTACCTTACTTCTATGTATTCGAAGTGGCAGGGGTCAATCTTACTTAGGTGGTAGGGATCAATTTGATCCCTTGATCTAGCATATCATTTGTGTACTTCACTGCATGGAGAACCCGAATAAGATCACGTAACCCACCAGCCAAAATAGTCCGTTGTTTTGATCATCGCAGTAATATCTGCAGAATTATTTTTAGTTTCATGCTCTATATCAAAAACTAAAATAAAATATTTTATAACATGTAGAATCCTGGAGCGCCCAATTAAATAAAAAAATGTTTAAAAAGAGTCAAAATTATCTTTCAAATCATCCCCCTAGCACATAAAACCAAATACAACCAAAAGGTTTGTAATCATTAGAAATTGGGATTTCAGAATAAGAGTGACGATTTATCTATTCAAAACCATAAAATTTTAGCAGTGTCTATAAAAAGCAACATGTAAGTAAATGAATGTAAATGGGCCAAAATAATGACGTAAGCGAATAGACCAAATCACCAAACCCATTTTGACCCTGTTTGAATGACTCAAATTGAAAGTTGGTGACTTTAAATTGAACCACCCATTTTGACCCGTTTACTCAAATTGCCCATCCTGCCAGCTCTAGCTAAAATCAAAAGATACCTTAATCAAAGTGAGTCCAAATGAATATATGAAAGCTGAATTAGTGAAATCACCTTGCCATGACAAGCAAAATAAAATGTATACGTCTCAAAATACATACTTATCATACCATATTATATCCATAACTTTGTCAACAAGCTACAACATTAATTGCTCCACTTAATGTGAATCAGAAAAGACATGTTATCGTTTCTAATGTACATGCACACAGGGGTGATGAAGAAGAAATACAAACAAACATTTAATTTAGGCATTAACCTAAGTACCTAACATTGCACAGACCTTTAATTAATCAAGCTTATTGCTTAGCTCCTTTTGTTCCTGTCCTTGGTTTACATTATATGCAACTACAATCAGTTACATGAGTGAAGATTAAGAGGTCATATGAACATACCTTTTTGGACCTCGTATCCCATAGGGATCTGCATTTGTAATGGCTGCACTGTAAATATAAACATCAATAATCATCATCTACAACACTTCAGATTTTACAATTCGATTATAAAACATGCGAATCCATCTGGATATCTGAGGCTCTAAGCTATACAACCCTAAGGCACCATAGTTTAACAGAAAAAAGACATGAATAATTTTGCATTCTAAATTAGTACCACATCCAGAAAAGCTAAAAAACATCTCACTTTTAACATTTATAATTTAACTGCAGTAAGTAATAAAAAAATTTTAAGAGATTAAAATATTAGTGCTGGACGCACCTTGACCAAGCTTTAATATTGAAGGATTTAAAAAGACACTTGATGTGTTGTTAAAAGCACCAAAGTCAACAATTGAGGTAGGACCTCCCTCACCAATTCATGCAACAATAATAGTAGCCAAAAGAGAAGAACAAAACTATTACCAAATATGTCTCATCAGAGCATAGAGAAATATAGTATTAACTATCATATACAATAAATGTTACCTGTAAAACAACATATGTATCCACAAAGAACCTTGAAGGCTTCATCTGTTGAAAACAAATCAGAGAGATAAAAGTCCTTGTGAAGACAAAGCTTGAATGGAAAACTGCTTACAGTGTAGAGTGGCTCCTAGAGGCATCTATAATAAGCTTTTCCCTTTGATTTAACACATGATCAGGAAAAATAAGACACAGTTTCCAGCATTGTTAGCATCTGTAATATGGACCTCATATCCCATATTGATCTGCATTTGTAATGGCTGCATTTTAAATAAAAACTTCATTAAATATCATCTATAACACTTCAGATTTTACAATTCAATTAGAAAACATTTTAATGATAACACAAACCAGAACTCACGCAGAAAACCCATAATAACGGTCGTCCATTGGCTTATCAGAACAACCCTTATACCCTTTCTTGATGATGATCCAACTGCAGATGATGAGCTAAATTTCCCACCTGCAGATTTACCATTTATCTGGCATATATCCATATGCTTTATGATTTAATCCTCCGCATTTTCCTGATATTAATTTGTCAGAATACATGCATTTCTAATCAAATAACAAAACCAATATCTATGCACAAGTAGACTAAACCAAAAAAATTTGCAATTTAAATCTGCGATGAGGTTTGTAAAAAGATATACATTGTGTGTTTCAAATGGCAGTGGTCAACCTTGCCAAAGTGTCAGGGCCGCAGAGTTCAATTTGACCCCTCGATCTAACATATCATTTGCGAACTTGACCGCATCGAGAACACATTTAAGATCACGTAACCCACCAACCAAATGTCCCTTGTTTTGATCATCACAGTAATATGCGCTGAACTTCTTTTAATTTCATACTCTATATCAAAAACTAAAAGTAAATATATATAACATGTAGAATCCATCCTGGAGCACCCAAAAAAGAACCATCATATCTAACATTGTGGTAACCATATCAACAATCTGAACATATAAATAAAAAGTGTTTACAAAATATTCAACTTATCATTCAAATCATCCTCCTAGCAGATGGCCAAATAAAACAACACGTTTACAATCATTAGAGATTGGTTTTTTCAGTATGAGAGTGATGCCTTATGTATTCAACAGTCAAGACCATAAAATTCTAAAAAAATTTAGAAAAAAAGGTAAGTGAATGTAAATGGGCCAAAAGAATGACATAAGTGAATAGACCATACCAGCAAAAAGCAACATGTATCAAAACGAACCCAACTTGACCCCGTTTAAATGGCTGAGATCGGAAGTTGCTGACTATAAATCGAACCCACTTTGACCCGTTTACCCAAATCACACATCTCCCCAGTTCTAGCTAAATATTGATCAAAGTGTGTCCAAATGGCTCTATGAAAGCTGAATTGATACAATCACCCTGCCATGACAAGCATATTATTATGTATACAACTTTAAAACCTTTAATGTTCTGTGCAAATCCAGCTGGATATCGCCAAACCAACCTTTAGAGTTCTTTGCAAATCCAGCAGGATAATTCAGCCATAGAACCCTAAGGCGCCTTAGTTTAACAAAAAAATGACATGCATAATTTTGGGTTCCAAATTAGTACCACATCTGAAATAGCTAGAAAACAAATCAACTTTAACATTTATAACTTAAATGCAGCAAGTGATAAAGAAAATGTAAGGAGATTCAACTATTAGTGTTGGACGTACCTTGACCAAGCTTCGAGATTGAAGGATTCAAAAAGACACTTGATGCGTTCTTAAAAGCGCCAAAGTCAACAATTGAGGTAGGGCCTCCCTCACCAATTCATGCCACAATAATAATTGCAAAAAGAGATGAACAAAACTATTACCAAATATGTCTCATCAGAGCATAGAGAAATAGTAGTATTAACTATCAAATACAATAAATGTTACCCGTTAAACAACATATGTATCCACAAAGAACCATGAAGGTTTGAACTGTTGATAAAAATCAGAGAGATATATAAAAAGTCCTTGTGATGACAAAGCTTGATGATTCAAAAATTGCAGAGGGAAAACCGCTTACAATGTAGAGTGGCTCCTAGAGGCATCTATGATAAGCTTTTTCCTTTGATTTAACACATGATGAGGAAAAAGATGGCACAGTTTCCAGCATTGTTAGCATCTGTGATCTGGACCTCATATCCATAGTGATCTGCATTTGAAATGGCTGCAGTCTAAATACAAACTTCGTTAACCATCATCTACAACACTTTAGATTTTACAATTCGAATAGAAAACGTTTAAGGAATCAAACTGAAACCAATTCCTCCATGGTTTTTTATTAGATCAAAAGGCAAAGAATATTACGAAAAAAATATATATTAGTTATTGAATACGCAAAAGGCCAAATATCATGAAATTGTTTAAGATTAAACCATGGTGACCACCATAGTTGTCAATAGCGAATAGCGGTAAATAGCGACAAGCCACCTATATGCTACGTGGCGAATAGCGATAAATAGCGCCCGCTATTTCGTGTTTCGCGATAAGGTAGTTGAAGCTTTAAGAAATGTTTTACATTCAATAAATAAGCATGTTTAGCTATAAAGTAGTAGAATATATAAGCAAACACCAACAAATTAGCTAAAATACTCTATTTGTGTCAATTTTATAGTAATAAAGAACAAAAAATAAAAAAAATATTAAAAAAATGCTGCAGATCCTCGCTATGTACTGCTATATACCATATAGCGGCCCTTGACCTAGACGCGACATAGCGCGCGATCACGACCGCTATGGTCGCTATTGACAACAGGGGTGACCACCAGCCTCATAAAACTTTAGCTAGCAGTTCCACAACATAGCTAGTAATGTATATATTGTCATGTTATTGATAAGATAAAACAAAAGCCATGCAAAAAAGCCATAATAATTGGCTTATCTGAAATGCCCTTTTTACTCTTTGTTGATGATGATCCGCCAACCTGCAGATTTACCAACTATTTGGCAGGCATCCATATGCATGCTTTGTGATCTGCATTTTCCAGATATTATAATAATTAGAATACATGCACTCATTAGTATGAAATAAGAAAGAAACCAATATCTATCTGTGCAGAAGAAGCAGAGCATGGCATAATTTTGACACGCAGAAATAAGCAGATTGAAGGGATAGAATAGACTTATCGGAAATGATGAATCCGCTTGTTGATTTCTTTGATGATTCAATTGCAAGAATGAACCATTTGTGGATGTTGTGCTGGTCTGTCGAGATGCCTCCCTTGACTGTGTTGAAGGATTTTGATCTGATCAATCCTCTGCATTTTCGTCGGTTAGGTTTCTAAAGGTAATAGTTATCGATAGAGAAGTAACTCGACTGAAATTGAAGGCTCTTAATCGAATAGTGTTGCCGCCGAGTTCAGAATGAGAGAAAATCAGGTCTAGAGACAACTGAATGGGCAATGGTGTAAAGATTCAGGGGAGTTGATGCTTACAACTCCTAAGGTTCAGAAGTAAAATAATATCTATATCTATATATCTATATATACGTCTTAAAATACATACTTAGCATACCATATTATATCATCTAGCATCGATATGCTTTGTGATCCAAGTACCCTTTGCATTTTTATCAAATAGCAAGATCAATATCCGTGCACAAGAAGTAGACTAAACCAAAAATATTGCCAATAAGAAGATGTACCTTACGTCTTTGAAATAGCAGGGGTCAATCTTACCAAATAAGAAAAGCAATATCTGAAGAAGAAATACAAACATAGGGGGTATGAAGAAGAAATACAAACAAACATTTCATCAAACAGTTGGTATCATTAACCTAACTTTGCACAAACCTTTTATTGATCAAGCTTGTCTCTTAGCTTTTTTGTTTCTGTCCTTGGTTTACAGTAGATGCAACTACAGTCTGTTACATGAGTGAATAAAATGTCAAACAAAAAAGTGAAATTGAAATTATTGGAAGATAGTAGCTAAATTAACATACCTTTTCTGGACCTCATATCCATAGTGATCTGTATTTGTAATGGCTGCAGTCTAAATACAAACTTCATTAATCATCATCTACAACACTTCAGATTTTACAAGTTGATTTAAAAAATGTAAGGAACCAAACATAAACCAATTCTTACATGTTTTTTGGAAGATCAAAACAGAAAGAATATTGCCAGAAAAATTTAAATTAGTCATTGAATACACAGAAGGACAAACATCATGAATATAGTTTGAGATTAAACCTTGATGACCAGTTCAATACCCGCTTCACAAAGCTTTGCAAGCAGTTCCACAGCATACCTGATAAAATATAAAAAAATATATTATTGATAAGACAAACCATAATAAGTGGCGTCAGTTGGCTTATCTGAAGTGCCTTTTTACCATTTGTTGATGATGATCCAGGAACCTGCAGCAGATGAATTACCAATGATTTGGCATCCATATGTATAAACAATCATGTTATTGATAACACGTACAATGCATTTGTTATCAAATAGGGAAACCAACATCTGAAGTAGAAGACGTACCTTACGTGATTGAAATGGCAGGGGTCATGATTGTTGCGAAATAAGAAAAGCAACATCTGAAGTAGATGTAGGGAATAATTAAACAAGTAATAAGAAATGGTGTAATTTGAAGAAGCAGAAGTTATTAGATTGAAAGGATAGAATAGACTTATCGGAAATAATGGTTAATCGAGCGCCAATTACAAAAGTAGAAGATAGAAATAATGAATCCGCGCTTGTTAATCTCTCCGATGATTGATATGTTAGAATGGATACATATATGTTGTGATCGGCTAGGGTTTGCAGTTGTGCGATCGAAGGGGAAAATGAGAGAAAAACTAGGGCTAGAGACAAGGGAATGGGCAAAAATGCTGTGAAGATTGAGGGGAGTTGATGATGCTTACAACAGTCACCGGCCGACTTCAGGGCGGTGATGCGGCGGAGTAATCATCGGCGGTGATGCGGTGGAGACGAAGAATTTAACTTTGAAGGTTTTGTAGTTGATGATTTGGGCGGGATGTATAGGGGGGTTTTTGCGGGAGCTTTGCTTATTATAAACTTCACTTCACATCATGAAGGTTGTCGAAAGATTGTATGATAATGTACATGAAGGGGATCGTCATATGGAGGGGTGTCCGTTACACCAAATAAAAGGAAACTAGTATCCCCCAAGATTTGCTATGATGATTTTCTTTAATTATTATTATTTACTTAGGACACAGGATATTTTGTGTGTGTATAGATTAGATATTAGTATATTATTTAGATTAGATTTGATGAAAGAAATTAGTTAAACATGAAAATGTTGACCGACTTGGTAGAAAGTGAGAAGAGCAGCAAATTTTCATGAGGTAGGGATTTTACTCTCTTTATTTTGTTGTTACCATTTTTTGTTATCTGTATTTTTTTATTTTGAATTTATTTAGTTATTTTTTAATCTACTTTTAATTTCGGTCTTCCACCGTTTTTTCTTTTTTTCTTTTTCTAAGTTTTTTATTTGTTTTAGCATGTGATTTAGTGTAAGAACATTTTATTTTGTTCTTAATTTTATGTGACATGTTTTTATACTCTCATTATATCAACATTTTAAAATATATAATCTGGGAAACCTGTTGCGTAATAAAAATAATCAAACTAGTTCAGATTATTTAGAATCTGAAATTGTTATTATTAATTCACTCTTATGATATGAAATTATTTATTAATTTATATGATTGACTTGATATCAAACAGTTAAACCATTACATCAAATAATTTTTACTCATACTTAGGAATGGTGTATATTTGTGCAATTTAAGAGTATAGTCAATTTGCCGCTTAATATACTTGATACATTATTGCTTTTTTAAGATTTTACAATTGTCGGTTTGCTCATTTATTATTATTTTTCTTTCTATTATTGAATGTCTAATCAAGAGAAATATTTATACTTTCACAATCACATCAAGTGTAATGAGTTATCGAATTTTGCTTCATCTCTCTTTCTCAAAGATTATTTCCTTTCTATACGTACAAACAATTTAGATGTTAAATCTCTCTTTTAATATATATCACTGACACTAAAAGGTTTGTAAATGTCAAGTTATATCCAAAAACTATAAATATAAAGAATTACTCTTTAGAGGCTAGAAATTATGCGAATATTGACTATTTACTATTAAATGTTTCCCTAATCAATGTTTTTAAAACAGAACCGGATAACAAACCGGTCATCTTAAAGGTTTATTTGTCAGACCAGTTGGATCGATCAAATCGAATTTAAGAACAAGATGACATAATATATAAAAAGTATCACTATTATTAATATATATCTAGTTTAAAAACATAAATATGAAAATACTATAGGTTTTGAAGTGAAATTACATGTTTAACATAATATTAATATTAATAGTTAATAACTAAAATATGTATCAAATTATTATTATTAAAAAAAATGAGATTTCAAAAGGAAAAAACTTTAAAAAATTGTAATCTTGTTCACCGGTCCGACCGGTAAACGGAAGGTTCACCTGAAAACGATCAAAACACATATAACCAGACCGGTTCCAAACACATATAACCGAATCAATTCTCTGACAGTTCTCAATTCAACCGGTCAATGTGGTCCGGCTCTAAAGTCACTGCTTATAATAAACCAAATACAACCATATATTAAATATATGCCCACAATATTGTGATCCATAACCATAAATTAATCCTTGTGGTAAACTGAATACAACTATTTACTAAATATTTCAAAAACACTCTTCATAAACTTTGGTTAACATGCGTTTATAATCTCATAAACCCATATGAAATAGCCATTTTATTCTTATATTTAAAAAATATACAAACATGTATATATCCCTCTACTTTTCCATCTTCCTTTTTATGCCGACACCCCCCCCTTCACTTCACTCTGCAGTTTGTACTCTTTGTAGGACCCCACCATCGGACCATCCATATCAAAAGAGCTTAAGTGAAAGCTCAATCATAGAACAATCACAGACTCACCCTCTAGCACAAACATATGACCACAAGTTGCGGCTCGTTATGAGCAACCGATTGACGATAGAGAAAATAAGATGTCGCCAGAATATTGCACATTCATGTTTTAATCTCAAAGTTGCAATTACCTCTTCAGATTATGATGATTTCATGAAATTTGAGTTCCTTATATGATTGAAATGAGGCTTGATTTGAGGTGTTTATGACACGCAAAAACATGTTATCGGTTAAATTCTTCGGTCGGTAGTGGCTTACTAGTCCTCTTCTCATCTCAAAGTTGCAATTGTGTGGTGTGTGAGCCACATTTCTTTACTTAAACATATAGAAATAAAATATGATAAATCAACCCATTACATTAATTGAACAAAGAATACTAAACTATTTCAGATACTTTTCGGATCAATTATATATTATCATCTCAAATAAGCATACAAAGATGGTAAGATAAGTGTGGAGTTTTCCTCTCATTCATAGTCAATGCGTCTAAATACATTGATGATATTAGGAACCAGACATTCCTTATGAAGCAGGAATTTTTTCTGTTCACGACTGATGTGAGGATTTGCGTAGAGTGTTATAAACACCCACTAGACCCATCGTCCTCGATGAGGTTTACCTCACCATCCCATCTATGGATGTGAGATTTGCTTAAGGTGTCCCTCTAAACACCTCCGGGGACTCACCATCCTTGATGGGGTCGCCCCACCATACCAAACAGCACAGAAGTGGCTCTGATATAATTCTGCAACACCGAGCCCTTCGTACCCCACCATACCAAACAGCACAGAAGTGGCTCTGATATAATTCTGCAACACCGGGCCCTTCGTACCATCAATATTTTATGCTTTGCCCACGAAGTATAATCGCAATCCAGAGATGGGTAACCTCACTAGGAAGTTTTCACCTAGACAACCAAAAGCAAATCGTATTAGTAACCATAAAAATCAAATCAAATCATAAATTCAGTTTCACTTCGTTTAATGGTTGCATCAAATCTTGCTTATTCAGTTAGTTTATCCATATAAACCTAATAATAAACGAAAAATGGGGTTAATCAGATAACCAAACCTAATAAATTGGTTTGATGAATTGAATTAGGTTCGTTTAGGTCTATTTTCAATTCTAAAAGATATTTCTAAAAGTTTTTCCAAAACTTTAAAAAATTGTTATATTAAATTTTTATAAAATTTTAATGTGCACGTTTAAATGTTAACCCAACCCTTAAAAAGAATTCGAATACCATAAAGTGCACGTTTAAATGTTTGATGGTATTGTATAATCGGAGTATATTGGATATGGGTAGACATGGGCAAACCGGGTTTTGGGCCGGACCCGGAACCGAGTTCAAACCGGTACGGGCCGGACGGTTTTTTTTGGAACCGGGTATGGGTGAACCCGGGTTCGGGTACGGGTCGGGTTGGGCATACTTAAAACCCTACCCGGCCTACCCGGTTAGGGTCGGGTCCGGACCGGGTCGGGTCAGAACCGGATACAACGGTTTTTTTTTTTACTATTATAATTGCTATTATTATTAATATTATTAGTATTATTATTATATTATGATTTTTATTACTATTATTATTATTACAATTATTATTATTATTATTATTATTATAACAACATTAAAAAAACATCTATCTCATTAATTTATTATTTATTTATTAAAATAACTTAAAAATTACATTAACGAATCAATAACTAATCGACTATTTTATTCGAGAGGCTTCATCAAATGTTAATTTTTCGTCGGATATACCAGAAGATACTGTATATAAACTTCACTTCACATCACGGAGGTTGTAGAAAGATTGTATAATAATGTAATATGAAGGGGATCGTCATATGGAGGGGTGTCCGTTACACCAAATAAAAGAAAACTAGTATCCCCCAAGATTTGCTATGATGATTTTCTTTAATTATTATTATTTACTTAGGACACAGGATATTTTGTGTGTATATAGATTAGATATTAGTATTATTATTATTATTTGGATTAGACTTGATGGAAGAAATTAATTAAACATGAAAATGATCAGCTTGTTCATTATTATTAAATTGTTATTAAAATAAATATTAACCCTTTCACACTCGCATCAAGTTTAAGGGAGTTATCGAATTTTGCTTCGTATATTTCTCTTTCTCGAAGATTATTTCTTTTCTATATACATCAAAAGGTTGTAATTCTGAAGTTATATTCAAAAACTAAAAATATATAGAAGAACTCTCTAGAGGATAGATATCATGCCGAATACCGACTATTTAACATCACATGTTTTTCTTTTGATATATGTTTTTTAAATTGAACCTGATAGTAAAACTGATCGTCTTAGAGGTTTATTGGTCAGATCATTTGGATTGGTTAAACGGATTTAAAACCGGAATACGTAATATATAAAAATAATCACTATTATTATATATATAGTTTACAAAAATAATATGAAAATACTATAAGTTTTAGAGTAGATTTACATGTTTAACACAATATTAAATAGCTAATAGCTAATATATGTATCATAAATTACTAAATTTAACAAAAATAGAGATTATAAAAGGAAAAAACTTTAAAATATTGTAATCTGATTAAACTGATTCACTAGACTGACTGGTAGCCGGTCGTCTCAACTAAAAACAAACCAAATGTACATGACCAGACCAGTTCTATGATTAATTCTCAATCAGTCTGGTCCAGTGTAGAAACACTGCTTGTAATAAACCAAATACAACCACTTACTAAATATTTGTCCACTATATTACAATCCATGACCATAATTTAATCTCTATGGTAATATAACTGTTTATTAAATATTTCAAAAATATGATCACTCTTCATAAACTTTGTTTCTTATTTTCAACACAAGTTAAAAATCTCATAAATCCATATGAAATAACCATTGTATCCTTATATTTAATAAAATACACACACACACACACACACACACACATATATATATATATATATATATATATATATATATATATATATATATATATATATTATAATCCTCTATTTTTTCATTTTCCTATTTTTTCGACCCCTCACCTCTACTTCACTCTGTATTTTGTTGGACCTAACCCCGGACCATTCATATCACAAGAGCTTTAAGGTGACAGCTCAATCATAGAACAATCACAGACTCGTTTAGCTCTCTATTTCGAACATGTAACCACAAGTTGCAGCTCGTTATGAGCAATCGATTGAAGATAGAAAAAATAATATACCACCATTATATTGCACGTTCATGTTTTCATCTCTTTAGATTACATGAAAATTGAGTTCCTTGATATGATTGGAATTGGGTTTACTTTCAGGTGTTTATGACATACAAAAACATGTGATCGCTTAAATTCTTTAGTAAATTAATCCTCTTTTCGTCTCAAAGTTGCAATTGTGTGGTGTGTGAGCCACATTTGTTTCCTTAAACATATAGATATAAAACATGCATAAATCAACCCATTACATTACTTTAACAAAAAAGACTCAACTATTTCAGATATTTTTTTACTAAAGACAACTATAGTGGGATGTAGTAGCATTTTAACCTGAGACAAAACCATCAAAGTTTTAAATCATTGGTGTTTGATGAAGGATGACGAGAAACCCCAAATTTGAAAAAGGCTGTAAGATCACACCCACCAAATGTTTCTAAACACGATAGAAATCCAATTTGATTTCCTATAAAATCTCTCGACATGATTTTGCATGAAGTGTTTTGCTCTTGTTGCACGCCATAGATCTTACCTAAAAGTATTTTAACATAAATGGTCCATGAGTTGCACTAAAATACATGAATGGTCCTTCTAAAATTATCATTGTATGGTAGGGATTTATATATGTGTGTATATATTATATATATATATATATATATATATATGTAATCATCTTGTTAAATAATAGAGTTAATTACATGAATTGTAACATCTCATATTTTTTGTTAACTAAAGGTTAACTTCGTTTACTCTTACAAGGGTTATTATTGTTAATTTTGAAACTCATGTGTTGTTTGTGTTTATTCAATGAGTTTTTATGTATGAAAGTTAAAAATATAGGTATTAAATAATAATAATTTTAATATTAATAAAAGAAACAATAATAACAATTATAATAATAATAATAGTTTATTAAGTTACTTTAAAATGTTTAGGACTTAAATTAAGGGTGTTAAGGGGTTAATTTGTCATTTTAGAAACTTGAAATAGAAACTTTGTGCATAAAATAATAAAAACCTAAACCGTAGGGACCATTGGTGTAAATTAATAGAATTAAATCTCCCCTTCTCTCTCTCTCACGTTTTTCCGGCCGCCGGCCGGCACAACTCCGGCGCGACGCCGGTTAACTCGATTTCATTGGTTTTAGCTCGATTTCGCTTCAAATTGGTGCCAAAAGACTCGGAAAAATACTTTGGACTCGAACCCACGACTTAATTGAGCGTTAAGGCTTGGAATGGAGAGGCTCAAATCGAAAGGCGCACCTCAATCGGTTCATAACCGTTCAACGTACTCAAAATGATAATTAATCAAATCAAACGATGGGAAACGTTCGCGCAATCACTACTAAACTAAATGGGTAATTCAATCGAGCTTAACAAACAATAAATTATCAAATTGTAACCGAAGCTAACGAACCAAAGATGAAGAGTGTTCGGGACTAAATCAATTAATTGAATCCATTTAACAGAGGGGAAAGGTTTCACTCGATTCCTTCCAACTCTCTGTGCACACAATTTGTGAAATACATACTCCATCAAACAAAAATCAAGCCTTGTTCATCGAGTGTTCATTGAAGTGAAATCAAGTTTCAAATCCTTAAATCAATCAAAACCAAGTAAGTTTGATACATGGTTGTGATCGATTAAGCAAGGGGAACAAAAGCCCCATGGTTAATTTGATCAACAACCTCGAATTGACGATCAATTTGATCGATTGTGTTCTAGGGTTCTTAAGGATTTGGGGGTTTTGTTTAGGTTTCATATTTAAGAATTAAAAATTAATACATATCGCGGCTGAGAGCCTGGTTCACTGGTTAAGTTACTTCATTCACACACATGAGGTCCCGGGTTCGAACCCGGGCACCGTCATGTTATTTTTTTAAAGGGTTTTAACCCTTAATTAAATTATAAAAATGTTTTAATATATATATAAATTATTTTATAAACTTTAAATATTTTCAAAAAGCCACCATATATTTTCTGTATTTCTCTTTTAGTCTAAGTAATTATTATTATTTTTTTTTCATGAATAATAAAATGGATTACAAATAATAACTAAAAACTATTATTGTTTCAAAATGTTTCTTTTAATTTAATATTGTTTAATAGTACTTAATTCTTTTTGCTATAAAAATCTATTCAAATTTTATGAAACTTTCAAAATGTTATAATTATTTCTTTTTCACATAATTAGTATAAAACATAAATATATTTTTTAGAAAATATAAATGATTTTCATTTGTTAATATAATTATTTAACAAACCTCAAAATCCACTTAACCCTAGTACTCATTAATTAGTTAACCCATTATGTTTAAGTTTAAATCTTGTAATATCTATATAATTAGGTATATTGTGAAGACTTTACGTTGGAACGACGATTGCTATTTCTTATTAATCATCTGTTATATATTTATTTGACCATGTGAGTTTTCCTTGCCCCTTTTTACATTTTTCACACTATTTTGAGGTGAAACATGATACTTATACATCGTACACTTATAAACGTTTGAGACTTGTAATGCACTTGCAATTCATCTTATATTTTGTCATGGTTATTTGTGTGTTGTAAGTGATTATATGAGATACATAGTTTGTTTACAATCATTAACTATTGCTAGCCTGGCGACGTCTTAGATCTTTGAGCCTGACAAGCCTATTTGGTGCTAAAGCCGAGGTATTGCCGGCTCCTGATGACGTATGCTTGTTCATCATGGGAACCAAATACACTTAGCCAATATTTTATACTTGTAATCAAGTCGAGGTTTGGTTGTAACGATATGTGTTCTATAACCTTACTTGCTTGTGACCTATGACATGAATTGCTACTTGTAATCTTTTTCATATTATGTATGAAAACCTTGGAAAACTCACCAACTATTTTTAGTTGACACTTATTTTTATCATGTTTCAGGTCAACCTCAAGTTTAAAGTGATCCTTTGAAGCATGCTATAATCTAGGACTTGGACCTGGTTAATGAAATAAAAAAGTTTACATTATGTTATGTTATGTTTGAACTTATTACTTGTTTGAGACTTATGATTGTATTTCATTTCAAGACTTATGACAATAATATTTACATTTTAATATAGCGTTATGTGGCTGTGAACAATCTTAACCCTCACATCTCGACGTTTCCACCGTCAAGGTTGGGGTGTGACATGAATGGTCCATGTAGTTTATCAATATTGTAATATTGATCCCAACTTTTGAGAATTAATTACAGATTTGGCCGCAACTGTTTGCCTAACCGTAATAGAATTGTTCTCTAACATTAATTTATGTTAAAATTTTCACTTAAGTAAATGTAAAAAGACCATAGTACTACCCTTGAACTGAAAAACATTATTATTAATAAATGTGGGACCCTTGCGTATTTTCTAGTTGCCTCCTTACCCTCCGTCTCTTTCACATCCTCTCATTCACTGAACCCATTAAACGATACATTCATCTTCAGTTGAAGCTACCAATATCTATTGAGTCGAGGTACATTTAGTTTTGGTGTCCGTTAGATTAAGTTACTGTTACATATAGTGTTGATTGGGTTTTTGTTTCTTTAAATGATCTCATGTTGGTTGTTTGCGTTTGGGCATGACCATCATTTAATTTAGTTGTTGAATTTGAATGTGTTAAGCTACATATAAAGTGTTTGATAAAATGTCTCAAAGAAAACAAGCATTAGACTATGGAGACTAAGAAATTAATTCAAGTTCACTTGGGTTTAATGTGTGTGTGTGTATAAGGGAATAATCAAATGAAAATCATGTTTATAATTGAAAACCGTAAAAACCACCACTACCCAATCACTTAACTTATAATCGATTTAACATTTTAATTGTTTAAAATATATTTGAATGAATTTCAACCTTATTTTTTGAGGTCATTATATATTTTTAGTTTAAACTTCAAGGAACGACAATGATGAGAAAACAACTTACATATACGTAACTTGTATAAGTTACATGTATGCAAATCGTAGTTATACACTTGGTAACACGTACTTACATATACATTGTAACATCCGTCATTTTCAAATTATAAACTTAAACCCGAACTCATTTCGAACTTTCATATGATGTAAATTTCTTTATTAAACTTATATATTCTAATGAATCATATGGATTATAAGTGCAACCAACATAAAAAAGATTGTTTTATTTAAGTTATTAAATCATTTAAATAATTTATAATAATTTTATAATTTATAGAGTAAAACTTTGTAAATTTATAAAGCTTAATTGTCATTTATAAGTTTTAGTATAGAAAGAATAATTATATTTCAAAATTTCTATAAAAATTATAATGTTTAATGTCAAATATAAGATTTTGAGATTTAATTAAAATTAATAACTAATAAAGAAAGCATTCCTATTAATTATGAACTTATAAAGTATTTAATAGACAATAATTTCATTATAAATTGGGTTCAATAAGTTTGGGGTCAAAATTGCAAATTCCGAGACTTTAATTTAAAAGTTTGAAAGTTATAATAACAGTCTTTAAACCACAAGGACCAAAATGCAAATTCGTTTAAAACCCAACCCCACCCCCTGTCGGTACCCTTGTTCCGGCCATCTCCGGCCATAGCTCTGGCGACCTCCTCAATAAAAGCAACCGACTGCAATGCCAAATAACCGCTTGAATACGCTAGGTTGTGCTACTCGAACTTAATACCTATCGTAATTTGCTTAATGAACTTGTTTAAAGCTCTAACTAAAACCGAAACATCACATTCAAGACCGAATATGTTTCAACTTGGTCGTTAACACCATTAATTGAAATAATTGAACAAAAACGCTTCTGTGGGAGTTTCAAATTCTAGCATATCAACCATTGCTGTTAACATCATGTAGCTATAATCATATTGTACTCAAAACACCCGAAAGAAACTCATAACTTGAAACACCTCTTTTGGGCACCTTAAACCAAAATTGAGTGAGGGCTTTTACTTATCATCACCTTTAGAAGCTTAATATAAAGTTAATTGGATTAACAACAACGTTTGCACCTTGAATTAACCTCAACGTAGTCGCGACTGTTCTTACCATCATCTCCGTCAGTCCGAACTCAATCGCGTAAGTTTCACACACCAATATACCCGGTTTCACTTAGGATCAAAAGCCCTAGGTTGGATTCCGTTAACAACTTCGAATTCATGTTCAATTTGCTCTAAATCGATTCTAGGGTTCTTTGAATTGGGAGATTTTGCAATTAATACTTTTGAACATTTTAACAGGGCTTTTAACCAGATCTGGGCTACTAGCCCAACTAGTTACCACTCTACACCCTTAAACTAAAGGTCTAGGGTTTGAACCTAGCCTCCATCATTTATTTTTTAAAGCCAATCTTGTATATTTTAAATATCAGAAATTTTATTAATATATTATAGAATCAAAACAAAAACTAATTTGTTAACTAAAATTTTGGAAATTAATAAATAATTTTAAAGGTTTTAAAAACTTATAATTTTAAATTTAATTACTTTTAAAGAATGACAAAGGTTATAAAAGCATTATTAATTCTTTTATGTAATTTAAAATAAACAAAATCTATTATGGTTCATATTTAGGTTATTTCAAAACATTATAAACTTACATGTTAAATAATTAACTATTCAAATTGTTATTCAAATAATTATTTAAATATTTAATTATTCATCTATTTATTTAATCATGTTATATCATAAATAGTTAATAAGTTTATTTTTCTTAAACATTCATTAAGTTTTTGAAACTTATAAAATAATATAACTTTCTATTATACTTTATTCTTATTTTAAGGTTTGATAATATAAGACCTTTATAATAAGTCATATAACAGCTCGAAACTTTATAAAATAATTTTAAATAGTTTTAAGGTCATTTAAATAAGTATTTAGTTAATTACCTTTATCAAAATTTAAATAATTAATTATTAAATTAATAATTTCTTTTCACACATCATACTTAATCTTTATTAAATCAAGATATTAAATTATTGAATCATTTACTATAAACTTAGCTATAAATCAAATTCTTTTCACATTTAGTTAATTGTTATAAACTTGTAATCTTATTGTGTGTATGTGTAGGCATACTCGTGTGTATTTGTTTGTGTGTTTATTGTGTGTATGTATGTAAATTATGTGTACATGTGTTGTTTGTGTACATGTGTTGTTTGTGTACATGTGTTGTTTGTGTACATGTTTGTGGTATACACAAAATCATACATGTATGCTTATATAGTTATGATTAAGATTTGGTTTAAAAAATATATTTAAGGTTATAACTAGGGTCTACCCTAGTTATACTAGAAAAGGTTATTGAAAGTCGGCAAAGTTAATTGCTAACTATCACCCTGAAGTCTATAGTCATCATTTAAAGTCCACATTGCTTCTAATAAAAAAATCATACATAATCGACTAAGTTATCATGAATGTCGTTAAAATGTGACTATATATACTTGTTCTATTTAAACCGGTAATTAAAGAGAATGTTGCAACATGTGCGAGTCGATGGTTACATTTGGATCCTTATATGTTTAATGAGATGTGTTGAATTGTCTAGAAAAAAATCAGCTGACATGTATGCATCACGAGACATTCGCATACTCATTTGATTCTCGGAAGGGTTTGAGAAGCATAGAACTATAAGTTATTTAAAAACCAAGGAAATAACTATGTCCATGAATTAAATATCAAAATCATATTATAAACACGTTGTTCTATTTTATCACATCTATTTTTTAATTTTTTTTATTTTGTATCGTCTTACTATATATAATATAAGCTTTTAGATCATTTGATATTCTATTGATCTTGTTTGTATAAGTATGTTTTTTAGTTAAAAAGTTAAAATGCATAATTGTATTAATTCCAATTCTAATAACTAACTATACTATACTTATGTTATGTGTGATTTTCTAATAAATATTCTAACAATTATCTAGTTAGTAGCAATTAACTTCAAAATTCATTTCCCCTCCTTTGTAAATTCATTTTCCTTCTGATCTTAAAAATTCAACTTTCTCCTTTAATTTTTGGCTCCATTTCTTTCCAAATCTTGAATCACAAGTATGTTTTCCACAATCTACTAGCATTACTTCCTTCTTCGCATCTCATTATCACAAACTCTTGGTTTGGATTATTCGATCCCCAAATCAGATCGATAGGCTATGACCAATTCGCTTGAGGTGTTGTCGCAGGTGTTGCGCCGATTCGATTTTTGGGGGCTTGAATCCGGGTGTAGGTTTGTCATTATCATTAACATTCAATGGTGCTGTTGAGATGGTGCATCTTAATTGTGTGGTCTGGTTCTTCAATGTGAAAAATGTCTCTTATTCATATACTATAGGTGACAAAAGAAGTCTAAAAATGTGATTTTTGGTCATAATTGGGTGTTTTAAAAATAGAGATGTGTTAGAATTAATTGAATAAAAAACACAAGGGGGTCAAGATGGGTTAAAAAAATTTTTAGAAAAAAATAAACATAAGTCAAGATGGGTTTTCAAAATTATAGCTTCAAGTCACAATAAGTCAAGGTTTTTTCACTCAAATTGGTCACCTTCGTCGAGTTTCATCGTGAACCACCACCGCAAAACCACCATACCACCGTTGAACCACCATCATACCACCACACCACCACCCCTCCAACGCACCAGCACCGGTCCACAACATCACCACCGGTCCACCACATCTATACCCTCCCACCTCCGTCAAGTTTCATCATGCACCACCACCGCACTTACAGTCGGGCTCCACATCAGTCTCCACCTCCGTTGAGTTTCATCGATCACCACCACCACACCTACAGTTGAGTCTCTGCTTCATTATCGCACCATCATCGTCACTTTATTAAAGGTACCACCCTTTATTGGTGAAGTCATATATGTATCTTTTTGAGCTCGTATAAGCATCTGTCTATATGTGTTGTTGGATTGTAGAAAACTAGTAAAATAATTTGGCTTTTTTAAAAAAATGATCCATTTTGACCCGAACCCATTCTGACTCGAACCCATCCTAACCCAACCCATCCTGACCTATTTTTCTAAATGACTATCCTAACCCAAACCCAACCAGACCCAAATCTATCCTAACCTAACAACCAACCCAATCCAACCCACCTATTTTGTCACCTCTATACTAAACACAATGGTGTCTAAAATAACATCGTTTGCCTATCCCCCCTCTCTGGCTTTCCTATCGGCTTGATGTTGTGTGTCATCCAATGTTTTCCTATCATAGGTCCAATAAAAAACTTAAATGATCATTTAAGTTAAAATCATACAAGATTCAATATGGTTTTGTACTCATATATAAATCAAGAAGATGATATATAAATAATGTTGTAAAATGAGCATTATATTTTGATAATATAATTATTAATAAATCCTAGCGAGTAGAAAGGGAAGCAAATTAACTAGAATAGTCTAAAGCAAATTAACCATAACATAAAGAGTAATAACTTTTAACAGTTAGATTCATTATAAGACTAAATAATAAGTCCCAATTACAACCGTTAGATTCATATATAAGACTAAATATTAATTCACAAATACAACAGTTAGATTCATATATGCATCCATTAATGTGTATTATCTAAAAAGAAATCAAGTGTATTTAGTATTTATCTTCAATGTTTTAGTAGCTCAGGATATGATACTCCAAAAATAAAACAAAGATGGGTCGCTTTGTGTAACACCCCAACCCGAGAAGGCTGACGTGTCACTATCACAGTAATCAAAATCCAAAACATAATTTCATTATTAATAATGATTACAAGTCCAATTTCCAAAAAAAAAACACCAGTCTAAAAACTAATAGGAAGGTCGATTACATCAATGAAATAAAGTCTTCTTATCCAGATTTTCACTTTTCACTCCCCTCTCGGATGGCCCTGCTGACATGACGTGCATAAAAACAAAAGCACACCTGAGCATAACAATAAGTGAACGGAATAACATATAACAAAAATAAGCAGATATGATGATAACAGAGAATAGCATAATATCAAATAGAACATAACCCGAGCTAATAATCATATCATATAATAACTAAACAGAAGGAACACAAGTAGCAAGCTTGTGAAACCATGTGAAATGGAGTATGGGCAGACATACAGACCATTCACCATAGTCCTAAATGGAGTGGTGTGCAACCATCCATAAACTGTTGCCGTCTCTGGTTCCTGGTTCCTGGTTCCTGACTACCCACCACACAGATTTCTAAAGAAAATTAACCCACCAACATCAAAAAGGAAAAGGAACACTACACATCACCAAGAATAGAAAATATATAAAAATAAATAAAAAATTTAAACAAAATAGAGGTTAAACTCAAAAATTCTATTCATCATTTCTTCCTAATGAAGTAAGACATGCCCCAATATATAGAGATACTACAAGGCATCTCTCTAGAGTCTAGACAAGAAATTAACAAAATCTGGGAATAAAAAATTGTTATTTCAGTAGAAAAAATTCAGCCAGTAATAAAAAAATCTGGCATGCATCCTTTGGGACCATTGTCTCACCTATTCTAAGAATTTGATCATGTCCCATTGATTCCAATTTTAGTAGTGTGACAAATAAGTTGAATAAAATATCAGACTTCTTCGGGTGGGTTCCAGGCTTCATTCCAGGTCAAATAATTACCAGAGGATTTTGATAAAAACACACATATATGCATGTGAGCGAGTTACTGAAAGCATATAAAGATGGACAACCTTTTGAGCAACATAAATACTTTGTTGTAACCAGGATCACCTAACAAGTCCCCATTATCTAATGCAGTAGGTAAGACAATCATAGCTTGATCCAAATCCATGAGAATTTCTTGGTTACTGTTGAATTGCTTACTGTTTTCAGGTACACCCATATCAGTGCCCCCTCTAATTTTTGTAAATTTAATTGACATGTTTTATCATAGTATGATCATAATCTATAAATTAAAGTAGCATCATGATGCTTCCTTCCATTGATTCTGGCTATGCTAGTAGTTTAATCATCCTGTCATTTGTGCAACGAATATAGCTTTTTGTTAAAAATGCTAACAGATTGTTAAAAAATTTAAACAAATGTGAAATACATTGTTGGACTTGTATCACATAATAGATCAAATCAACTTGGAAAATGATTTTGACTCACAGACCAGTCTACTCCACTAAGAGATGTTAGGAAGCAACATTGCAAACATTTTTATTATAAAACCTGAGGAAATGAACCACAGGCGAATCAAATTTCAAGCTTTCATGTTTAAAGCTAGAATTACAGAGTGTATATGAACTAGGACCTGATCATTGCGAATTTTGGAAAGTCTCTGCATTGCAGAACTCTCTTTTGCTTGTTGTTTCTGTTCAGCTCGCTGGCTCTCATTTTACTGTAGAATTCATCCAATGCATCATCAAACGTCTCAAATTTCACAGACACCCTCGAGCTGAACTGATTTAACAATAACGGACAGAACTCATCATAAATCTGCAAAAAAAAGCAGTTCAAAGCATGTCAAGACTAACAATATGGAAAAGGTTCTTGTTATTACCAATATGAAGAACTACTTATCAAAGAAAGAGTAGTTGGAAGTAAAAGTAAAACCAGTAAGTGTGTGCGATGGTGCGAACAGCATAAGGTTGAAAAATGAGGAGACTGAGAGTTTTCATTACTCATTTGATACAATTACATATATTTGAAAACCAGAGATAAGAAATCTGAAGTAATCAAATTAGGTAAGCTTAAAAACATGAGCCTACTTATATTGAGTTGAACACATTTTGCTAGGTTATTTGACATACCCCCGTTCTACAGGAAGAAATTTTTACTTCTAAGACTCAAAAAGTGAACCGTATGACTTCTCAGCTTTATAACTAACATATATTGTTTAACTTCTTAAAAATATTGTGATGTGATTAACTTTCACAGAACGAACCACAAAGAGAAAATTACATGCATTAAATTCACTACTAAATTAACAGAATTATTAGTTTAGTACAAACAACGATTAAAGACAAAAGGTAACCTGATTAGTGCCAGATGATTCAACAGGGATTTGATCCTTCCCTATTTTCTTCTGTTGCATTAAGATATATCCTTCTGGAATTTCAGCACCTAAAATAACATCCTCCAGCCAGTCCTCAAACCTCTTAACACCTTCAGAAAGAGCCTGAATGCTACTATCCTCTAATTTCATGTCCTTAGAAACTTTCAAGTTTGGAGTTAAGTGAGCATCTAATACAATATGTTCTGATAATGCTGGCCCATAACCCAAAGCCTCCCCCAGAACAACCTTCAATGTAGCTTGTTTGGCATGGGTACTATCCTTCTTTTTACTAGAATCACTGGACTTAACTGCCTTGCGATTGCCCTTTTTAGCTTGTGGTGGACCAGGTGAGTCATTTACACCTGAATCATCTTCCACATGTTCAACAATTTGGTGATTGTTAAAGGATATTAGTGTTGACTGTAACTTTGCACCATCAGTTCTCTCAAAGACTCTACAACTTTCAATCGGATAACGATGACGGGCCCTGATCGCAAATCCCTTATCATCATCCCTAAATCAAGTTAGTTAGTAGCAAATTGCTTAATTCATAGACTGTATGAATAAAGAAACTAAGGACATGTAAGTATGTAACCTGTTGATATAAAAAGAAGCATGACAAAGATATGATTCTAGACTTTATAGCTGTGTGACTGCAGAAGAGTTAAAACCATGAATTCAGAATTGGTGAGGAGTATATTTCCTTGTGCATACAACTCCAATATAATGTAGTAAGCATTACCCCAAATTGAAAGAGAACTATCTGCTCAGACGAAAGGGTAAATGAGAAATAAGCATGCTATTGAAAACACAATCCAATAATCAATGATGTATATGTAAATGCATCAACAAGATATACCCGATCATATCCAAGCTGCCTTACATCCTCAAGCCTTCTAGTTCTTATGTGTTTTCGCAATTTGAGAGTAAACCCAGAAGGAGTATTACTTTTTTCCCTGCAAACATCAAAGAAACCAAATGTACACTTTAAAACATGCTTATATGCACACAAATATAGATATCTTCTTCCCTTAGCTAAGTTAAAACATTTTGTTTTCGATTACAGAAATGTTCTGTCACAATGATTAACACTTATATAGTTCGTTATAGGAAACACATGTAGTATTGTAACTCGTAAGCAATCTGAAATTTGCTACAGATATATTCACTTCAGTTGTACACCAGTTATCTAAAAATTGATTTCTAAAAGTCGAACTATACTTCTAGTTCTTGAACCTAAGATTATATCCAGATGACATTATAGTATTATAAAAGGTCACCCCTAGCTTTAGACATGTCAATCTACCAATAATGGGTTTCAGTTCCCATAGAGCACTCACAACATTCTAGTTCCCATAAAACAGACACAAAATTCTAATCTTGACATGTAACAAATTGGGTTGAAGGGAAATAGAAGAACTAGATATGGAGATTGGAAGCAATTTTCTTAATATTCATTCCTCATGCAAAATAAGAAGACAATGACCACTATTATAGCCTTACATGACTCTTCAAATAAGATAACTACCCATCAACTATTGTTAGGTAATGACCCCTTACTCTATTAGATAAAGCATTTTTTAATTATTTCTATGGGTATTATTAGATTTGTTTTTATTTTCATGGATTAAGTAACATTTTGTGAAGCTGAAGTTTTGAGTGGAAAAGAAGAAGCTTATCATGGTTGTAGCTCTTTCTAATTTGTGAGGTTATGAACAATTATTAGCCGATACTCAAATTTACGTGGATTTTCAAGCTGATACTAAACTGTGTGACCAACACTATTTGACCGAGTTTTAAATGATTGTAAAATTCTATATGTATACACACATGCACTTATTTTTGTTGAGGGAGGCACCGAAACACCACAATGAACAATGAACTTGAACACACAATAATGGGATGGAGGGAACTTTAGAGGGAAAGTAATATGAAGATCACGATTACATTATAATGATTGAGTACATCCCTTTATATATACACAAGTCGGTTAGAACCAACTGCTATTAACTGTCAAATGACAGTTGCACAATGGCGGGTTTAACTACTTTACCCAAACTGACCCATCTAAGTATTACTTACACTATACACATTATTGTCACACTATACATAATAAACTAATTATATACTATTAATCTTATTGCTAATATTGTATTCCAACATTGTCCCCCCCAATTTTGGCATTAAGAAGTGTAGCTTCAACTTCATTCTTCGCTCGAACTCTTTGATCTTTTCTTGGGTGGTAGGTCTACATCTTCCCAAGTTTTGTGTCCATTTGATTTTGTAGTCTTGCTGCTACTTCCTATTTCAACCATAATTTCTCTTCCATTGTATTTAAGGTGATACCACTCGAGCATTTCCAAATACCTTAATTAAACGATCTTGATTGAGTTGATAAGGCTGTCTTGTTTTTCACGATCAAGACAGTTCAGATTGTAGTCTAATTGTGTGGTTACTTCAGCCCATTTTCCACACCTGTTTACACCACTATATCCTCCATACTTTGTACCACCATGTACAATTTCATGAGATTAACTCGATGACCAAACACATCTCTTGGTGGCATCGGATTCTGAATTTTAATTTTAGAAAATCTGTTATAAACCATTCAACTACCTTTTCAAACTCCACTTCGAACTTCTCCTTATGTTCTTTAATTTTTGTTGCTATATGGATTAAGTCCATAAACACTATGCAATCTTGTAACGATGAGATATTTGTCGGGTACATAATCCGTCCTTTGCTCTTATTGATCCTTGATTCATTCTTGTCCACTTCGACCGTAATATCACTACAAGAAAAAAAAGCTAATGCAACCTCGGTAAAATGTTACATTACGCCATTAAAAAGTTGCATTAGACCTAATGCAACATTTTATTGGAGGCTGCATTAGAAACAGTTGTATTAGACCTAATGCAACCTTTTTGTTAGATAATGCAACATTTTTTGAAAGCGTTGCATTTACTATCCAAATGCAACTTTTTAGTATGCAACTTTTTTTACTTCATATTGCAACCTTTTCAATATTAAAGTGCAACCTTTATTAAAGCTTAGTTATAAAAATGCAACCATTTTCTAGAATTAATGCAACCATTATTATGTCATTATAATAGAATAAAAATGCAATATTTTTATAGTACATGTAACAATATTACGCTTTTATTTGTAACAAATACAACCCTTAATGCAACTTTGTAACATAAAATCAATTATTATTAATTAAATGCATTCAATAGTAATTATGACACATAATAATAATATGGATAGCACTTGATAGTCAAATAACATACTTTAACATAGTTGTCAAATCTCAAAAAATATATATTGTCAACACAAAGTGCCAATTGCAATATTAAGGATAAAAAACATTCACTTGTCTCAATCTTCAAGCGGTAGTTGTTTCATAACTTTTAGCATCATAGCTTCTAGATTTTTTCGTTGCTTGTCAATATCTTCTCGCATAGCTTCAAGCTCTGATTTTTTTCTTTCATTATCATCTTCAATTCTTTGCGCATTTCTAGTAGATGATTTTTCTCAACTTCAGTGTTTGTTTTTAATGATTCCATTAGCCCTTCTAGAATCATATATGATTTGCTACCATCATCTACTTTTTTTATCATTGTATTTGTAACGCCTCTACCGTAAAGTCGACGATATCCATAGTTCTCTTTGTTCATTACAACCACGAAAGGATCTACTGTAATGTTGTCATCCTTTATAGGTTCATGTTCTTCATTTGTTCCTATAATAATGTCCAAAAGTAATTAAGAAGATATTATCAACACAACGTTATATACTTATACACATAACATTAGCTATGGGTGAATGTTTCAAATTAAAAATACAACTAATAGTCAAGAGATTGTTCAATTACAACTATTTTCTATAAGATTGGTTTTTCATATTATTTCACAAAAAAGCAAATGAATTATGCATACATACATACATAATTAATATATATATATATATATATATATATATATATATATATATATATATATATATATATCACCTAAAATTATCAAAAGAAAATGGTAGAAAAAACTTACTATTTTCTTGCCGTGTCATCATATGTATCAGCATATGCACGTCCTTCCGTCCTTTTACGTGTACATTCAAACAACTGAGTTAAAGTAGGTATGTTCTTGGTTTGCATTGTCATTTTTCTGTATTGATAAAAACATAAATATCTTAAATATTTGCTATTTAATAAAAAAGACACAAATCACAAGCAAAGCAAAACCATATTACCATCGCCTCATGAATTCTAGGCAAAACTTATTGGACCAGCTATGTGCATAATTTTTTAAGACATGCATGATTCCTTTGCTTTTAAACAACGTTTCTGTACACACATCAATATATGCAACTAAGCAAATAAACAAACTTTAGATAGCAAATAAAATTAATAAAAAATTGTCAAGAAAAATACCATCACATCTTTATTATTCCATAAACGCAAAATTATGAGAAATCATCTTCTGGAATGTTTTTTGGTCGGTTCTTCCATCTTGTTTTGTTATCCTTAAATTGATAGAAGTGTTTTTTTCTTAAACCGACATTTGTGTACCTTATAAGAATCTCCAATACTCTTAAAACCCCATTTCTTAGCGGCATCAGGCACATCATATTTTTCCTTTAAAAAGTTAGCATTTAGTTGGAAAATAAAATCTAACAGATAAAAGAAATAACACTACTAATAATCTTACCAAGATGTATTTTCATATCTTGTTTTTATGTGGTACCTTCTGCCATGAACTATGGATCAATGGTGCATAACTATGATTACGAGCTATTATACCTAAAATCCAGAAAATTGCCCGACTACATCTTTCTTCTCTTTTACCGGTCCAATGGGTTGTCCAATTCATTACATATGATGGCTTCGCGCTCGTCTACTTTTCTTGTGTGCACAACATGCATTATTGTTGGTCCTCTTTTATTAGTTTTAGATATTTCTAAATGTCATGATACAATAAAAAATTATATTAGTAAAGTTAATGAATAACACACTAAACACATGGTATAAGTAGTCGAAACAAACCAACCTTTATGTAATTCGAGACCTTGTAGTTGTACATCATTCCCATTTTCGAAATCATCATTGATATCCTCCATTTGTATCTTATTTTCGTTATTTGTAATTGTTATATCTTCTAGATCTTCATACTCTTCATCTTTATCAACATCATCTTAGCATTTAAAATAATATACGTTGATATGTAAATAGCAATAACAAAAATATAGTAGAAACAAACAAAAATCTAATTAAATCACTAAACACACGAACCTTGAGATCTCATAACATTCTCTTCATTCACATTAGTTTCCAAGTCATCTATATTCATATTTAATCCATTAACATCTAAACACATAAAACTATAAATTTATATGAAAAGTAGTTTTAATTAAATAATCTTTTACCTTGAAATATCTCATCATCCTCATCATCAAGAACTAATCATCTCTTTATACAATTAGTATGTGTTGTATTTTTTCTCAATACCCTCTTTTGTGTTTTTGAATATACTTCACCCATAGTAATTGTTGCTTTACCACTCGGTTTTGTTTCGCTAAATTAGCAATCAAAGTCATGGACAGTGGTGCAATATATTGTGGATGTTTCTATAACAAATTGCTTGTTGTTAGAAAATTGGTGTAACAAAATAAATAAATAAATAATTTATTATTGTATTACCTTTTTGGAAGCTTCAATTGTATCAACTTCTTGATAATCTTCCTCACTATCATCACCATTATCAGAAATATAGTCTACATCTTTTATACTAGTATATGTTGGTTTCACTGTCTTTTTCTTCGTTTTTTGACTTTCCACCAAACTTGTAAGAGAACTTGCAATCCTTTTCAATTCTAAGTCTTGTATTCTTTTTTTGTTTTTTTGAACCCTCAATTGTCTACTTCTCTCGTAATCATTGACTTGTCTTTGTACACTTTGAATTTGCTTGCTTTTGCTTGCCATTAGACCCGCTCAAAGTCAAATTAACAACTAATAGTTCATATATCTTATCATTAACACGAGATGTATGAACCGTTTGAAAAATAAAGACATCTTTGTTGAATTCCAAGGGACCACAGACCAAGTAGCTATATTACTAAGGCATTACAAGCTGGAAGGTTCAATCGCTAATAGAAGGAATCAGGTAAAAATACTTGAAAAAAATGAGATCAGATAGAACAAACCTAGTTTGTAATTCATGAAACAAACTCGTCTGAATTAAACTCATTTATTAGCTACTTTAAAACATGATGAATCAGACGTATCCTTTTTCTCCCCACATCCATAAACCAAAGTTTTGATAGTTAAATCTCTTGAAAACAGAAACAAGTGAAAGGTCATACTTTAAATGTTCTCACTTATTTTCTGACCAGGACTCAAAATTACATCACAAAACACAAATCACGTTTGATGATCGACTTGTTTGCTTTCCAAATCGCAACTCCAAATCAACTAGGAACTGGTGTCGATGATGGACTGCTAGTATTTCTCAGTATTAACAATCGCTGCTCAACACCAAATTAGTATTAATCTAATCGATGCTCAACACCAAATCAGTATTAATCGATGATGAAGAACTGCTAGTATATACCCTCTCGTGCGTCGACAGTTTCTACCCTCGATAGTTCAATCTGATGCGTTAATTGAACCAGGAGAAAACACCATTTGTGGGTATTAGTGAATAGCGGCCACTTTGTTAGTATAATTAGAGGGTAAATTTTAGTGATTTAAGAGGAAACTGAAATTAGGAGGAAATTCTAATTTTTTTAAGTATATATGTAGATAAGAAATTAAATTTAAATAAACAATTCAAGAAAGTTTTATGATAAATATAAAAAAGTTTTTTGTATTTGATAAATTCTTTTTATGTGAATTTAGATTTTTAACTGATAATAAAAAAAGTGTTTTTAACTAATAACAGTTTAAGTTAATTAATGGTCAATTATGGTCAATGATGCTCAATTAAGGTCAATGATTTAATCGATGGTTAACTAGGGTAATCGATTCTCAATTAGGGTTGTTGATGCTCAATTAGGGTTAGTGATGCTCAATTATGGTCAATGATGCTCAATTAGGTTCATCGATGCTCAATTAGGGTTAGTGATGCTCAATTATGGTCAATGGTTCTCAATTAAGGTCAAATGCTAAATTAAGGTTAATTTGATCACTAATAACTATGTTAGAGTTCGCCCGTAATCAATTAGGGTCACCGATGCTCAATTAGGGTCAGTGATGCTCAATTAGGGTAGTCGATGCTCACTTAGGGTCAATGATGCTCAAGTAGGGTCAATGGTGCTAAATAGGGTCAATTATGCTCTTTGAGGGTCATTGATTCTTAATTAGGGTTAAATATTGAATTAAGGTTAATTTTATCACGAGTAGCTAGTTAGATTTAATCGATGGTTAATTAGGGTAATCGATGCTCAATTAGGGTAGTTGATGCTCAATTAGGGTCACCGATGCTCAATTAGGGTCAGTGATGCTCTGTTAAGGTAGTCGATGCTCACTTAGGGTCAATGATGCTCAAGTCGGGTCAATGGTGCTCAACTAGGGTCATTATGCTCTTTGAGGGTCATTGATTCTCAATTAGGGTCAAATATTTAATTAAGGTTAATTTTATCACGAGTAGGTAGTTAGATTTAATTGATGGTTAATAAGGGTAATCGATACTCAATTAGGGTAGTCGATGCTCAATTAGGGTCAGTGATGCTCAATTGTGGTCAATGATGCTCATTTAGGGTCATCGATGCTTAATTAGGGTCAAATGCTATATTAAGGTTAATTTGATCACTAACAATCAATTATAGTCGGTCAATAATCATTTAGGGTCACCGATGCTCAATTAGGGTCAGTGATGCTCAGTTAGGGTCATTGATGCTCACTTAGGGTCAATGATGCTCAGGTAGGGTCAATGGTGCTCAACTAGGGTCAATTACGCTCTTTGAGGGTCATTGATTCTCAATTAGGGTCAAATGTTGAATTAAGGTTATTTAAAGGTTAAGTTGATCAATTTTGACCAGCTAGAGTCAATCTATGGTAATTTACCATTAATGATGCTAATTTCAGGTTAATTTGATAAACATTGACCCGTAGGAGTCAATTAATTTGGGTCAATGATGCTAATTTAAGGTTAACTTGATCAATTTTGACATGCTAGATTCAATCGATGGTAATTTACTATTTATGATGCTAATTTCAGGTTATTTTGATAAAATATTGACCCGTAAGAGTCAATCAATTTTGGTCAATGGTGCTAATTTAAGCTTAAGTTGATCAATAAACATACCCATTTACTATTATTTTGCGTTTGGAATGCCTAACCTGACCGGTTGATTTTTATTTTGACTTTTAAAATTACCCAGCCTGACCCGATAACTACTATTTTGCTTTAAAATTACCCATCCTGACATGATGACTATTCTTTGAAGTTTTATAAGTACTCATCCTGACCTAAAACAGCCTAGGTCTGGTTTAACTTGCATTCAATTTAAACAAGTTTTGGAGTAGACTGTAATTGAACCTTTCATAAATCACGAGTACATTCAATCTAAACAAGTAAAACAACCAAAAACGAGAATAAAACAGCCAAAAACAAGAATAAAAACAGACAAGAAAGAAACAAAAATTGTTCCATAAGCTTCACATGATGAACAAAGTTGAAAGTAAGTAATTGATGCCACAACCAATTAATCATTAGCCCAAAAATAGTACATCAGCTTCATTCTTCTTTATCAACCTTCATTCTTCTTTATCAATCTGAGTCAAAGTAGTTCATAATTATGAAACAGAAGTAATTGATAAAATCATCCTTATTGACTACCAAAAAGTCAATAATATTGACAAAAACAGAACATGTAATTTCAGAACATGTACCTTAGTAACTTAATTACCATCTTCTTCATCAACATCCATCCAATCCTATAGTGTATCATCATATTAAGAATCATCACCACTTTCATTATCAACTTCATCCATGGCGGTAAAATTTGTACTCGCGTCAACTACAAGAGGAGGGATATCTTCTCTTGACAAATGAATCTCTTGCTCACTAGTTGTGCAATATGTGACGACCCTAAAAATAAAGTTAGGCAAAAATAATTTATGAATAAATTCTATTATGTGTTCTTAAATATATAAATTATGAATGTTTACGAGCACATATATGTAAAATTGTACGTATGCATGTTTACATACATGTCTTACGTATGCATGTGCCATCTTTTGATGAATACATATGTGTATTATGTGTTTATGTGTATATATGTGTTGCTCGATCGCATGCATGCATAACCTTTTACGTATGCATGTATCCAAACTCATAAGTTTTAAATACCAAACACTATGTAATCAAATGTTGCAACTTTGTAACATCAAATCATTCACCAAATGATACAAAACACAACCCAAAAAAACACCACAATATAAGAAGCATACAAAACTAAACAAACCTTATGCACCCAAACATTGAACTTAGATCGATCATTAAGGATTTGATACTCGTATGCATTACAATTTGACTAATTCTTGTTCTAATAATTGATCCATTACATTTGATTGATGGAGCAACCTCTAAGACTAAGCCTCGGTTCATTAAGGATTGAAACAATCGAATTAAGAGGTGATTAACACATCAAATCGGCCAAGACATCTAACCTATTTCTTGGACCGCCACCTAGCCATCAACCACTAAGCTCACCTCCTTATTTGACACCTATTAAGCCTACACTTAGCCTATTCACCAAGGCTATTGGTAAGCATCATGATGATGCCATTAATGGCAGCCGACCCTCTCACTTTATTTGAGGCTCTCGGCTGAATGAAAAACACCACAACCACATCGATCACCACTCCTACAAAACTCTCGGTTCTTCCTCAACAAGCCGCACACACTACCAACTTAACCCTCGTTACCTCCACTCTCTAACTCAGGGTTACCTTCATCCCTTCTCTAAGTGCTCGGTTATCACCACAATCAACCATCATCATCTTCCATCCGGTTGTCACAAGAAGAACAAGACGCGGGAACCTTCGTTTAACTTGGTTCGACAGAGAAAGAAGCTGCCATCAGTTATCCCCACCTCTTTTCATTATCGAAATCAAGGTTTCATTCTCTAAACCATATTTAGTTAAGATTACAATGACTATACCTATGTTTAAACAAACATATGATTGACTCTTATGATTATACTTCTAAGATCTTTATGAATCCTATAAACCTATCAACTTTATTTAAAAAGTTAGTAAGAAGGTTTTAAAAATCTGAAATAAACAAAATGAAACCTGATAATCGAAAATTATATAAAAGAAATTATCAATTAAGGATTAAAATCTTATGTGCAACTTGTTAAATTCAGTTTATTGTGTTATAGACTATGATTGTAGGAACAAACATTGAAGGCATGTTTAGAATATTAGGAATTATAATTCTGCAGATTTGATGTCATTCCTATAGATAAAATAATTTATATAAATTATATTAGTATTTGAAAGAAAAATTTATGCTTGAAGAACTGAACCTGGGATGAAATTGAGAAAATTATATGTTAAACCTTATGAACTATAGGAATTTCAGAAAAAGTTTTATGACCTAACTTGAAGTTATGAATAAGTTACGAATTTATAAATTTTCTGCCACATAAAAATCGGGAAAAATACTTTAACTTTGCAATAAACTATGAGAAAATTACATAAAATATGAAAAGCTGAAAAGAACATTCTATACGAAAATAGAAATTTTTGGACATATTATGATATTTTTACTAAATATTAGTAAATGATGAAAATCATAAAAATTGACTCTGCTATGATTTAAGATTTGAGAAAATTTTTAAGAGTTAAAAATATTGTGCCAAATATTCTGATCAAATTTGGGAATTTTTAGAAACCAGAAGGTATTTTTAATAAATTATTAGAATATTATGAAATTATAAGAAATAGCCTGTAAATAACTAAAATATGAAATCTGAGTATGTTATGTTTTATTCCATTACCTATTTATTGTATTAGTGTTGATAATATTTAAGGTACTGAAAATTTTGAAGAAAATATTTATGTTTTCCAAACTATAAATATTTTGTTTATAGGTGATATCTTGGAGAAAAGGTGAGATTCATAGCCCCATTTTTATTTTTATAAACTTTTGGGGAAAAAGCATACTATTAAATTTATGATTGATGCACATTTTTGAGATGTACTGTCATTTATGTTACAACCATTAATTCGGATGTGGAACCGTTGGATAATATAGGTAGCGCTACTTAGGAAATAATTTCCTGCACCAACAGGATGAGTGTTGTGATGCTATATTATCTGATTTATGAATTATGTTATGACAGTATGGTTGATCTGATTATTAATTAAGGTTTGGTTGTATTTGATGCGTCAATAATATTTTATGTAAGATAAACCTGTGAACTCACCAACATTATGTTGACTATTTTGAGTATGCTTTTTCAGGAATTCATCATGTCTAACAGCTTAATGTTCTCTTTTGATGTGTATAACGGCTGGGGAGAAGTTATGAGGAAAGTCTGTGTGAATCTAACTGTGAATATGTATGATCTCAACATATCGGTGGATGCTCATTTCCACCGTTACTAAAGATGTAGCAGTTAGAAAATATGTTGTAATAGGATTATAATTAGATCAAATTTTGACTATCATGATTTAATGTAATCCTAACCTTATTATTATCTTATAAAGTATGTTTTGTTATGTTTAAATATATGTTGCTGTGCTATCTGAAACTCTGTTAATCAATAAGTTCTGTACAACAAGTCACACCCAAATAATCATTTCACGCTTCCACCGGGATGTGACACAATAGAACCTAACCTATCTTCATTAGGCTCATACCAATAGGAGGCACCATCAATTTCATTATTTTTTCATCAAAATCATATACATCTCTTGGAACCGCATTGACAACATAATGCAAACCATCTTCTATAAGGTCTGGTATGTAGAAAACTTGTTTCACTTGAGAAGGCATGACAAAAGGATCATTTGAACAACATAACTTGTACAAATCAACACATAATATGCCATAATCATCTTTTTCAACTTGGTACCACTCACAATGAAACAATACAACTCTAAACTTTGACCGGTAGTCAAGTTCAATTATGTCCAGTATTCTACCATGGTAGTCAACATTCCCAACAGTTGGATTTTTGTCCCGAGAACTCGCAAAGCTAGGAGTTAAAGCTGTAATTAAAACACCACCATTTTGAGTTTTACATTTAGCATATCGTGATTTGGTATGAAACCTATAACCATTAGCATAATACCCATAATATCTCTTGGATGTAGGACTAGGACCCTTAGCAAGCCAAAAAATATGATCCGGGACTTTATCATATATTACTTTGTCTTTGAACCAACCTGTGAACTCATGACTATGGTTTTGTGCTCGTGCCCATCGACTTTGTCGGGGTTGATTTTCAATATAAGCTTCATGCTCACTGCATCATAATTTATACAAATACAACATTAATATGAAAAAACTAATATTAACATATAATTCGAAGGAATAAAGACTACAAAATGGTTACTTACTTGATATAATCGTTAACTTGTGCACAATCAGAATTGAATAAGGCATAACGATGTGCTTGTTCCTTTAAGTGATCATCTAATTTGAAAAGTGTTCCGAGTCTTCGTTTTTTACCTACTAATGGATGGCCACCATTCACAAATAATTGTTCACCCGGTTCGTTTTCTCCCTCGGAATCATCATTGTCTTCCATACCCTTATTAAGTCTTGTATCTACTCCATGCATATAACGTGAGCAAAAAGTCAAACATTCATCAATCAAATATCCTTCTGCTATAGATCCTTCTGGTCGGCTCTTGTTTCGGACACATGACTCAACTTGCACAAGTATCTTTTCATAAAAAACATCCATCTATATTGAACAGGTCCTCCAAGTCTAACTTCATCTACTAAATGGATAGGTAAATGCACCATGATGTAAAAAAAGCTAGCAAAAATATTTTCTCAAATTCACATAATATTTCTGTAATTTCTGATTGTAATCGATCAAGGTCCTCGGGCTTGATTACTTTGCTACAAAGACTTTTGAAAAAAGGCACCCAACCTAATTAAAGGAACAACAACATGTTTTGGTAATGATTTTCTTATAGAAACTTGAAGCAAGTAATGCAAAAAGATATGAGCATCATGACTCTTATAACCTGAAAATTTATTTTCCGAAGAATGAACACAACATGCAATGTTAGAAGCACACCCGTAAGGTAATTTTGTTTCCTTCAAAACACGTCAAAAACTATTTTTTCCTTTGAAGACATTGAAAAACATGCGTTATGGATAATAACATGCTTACCATCATTAGAAAGTTCAGGTTGAAGCTTTTCTTTGATGCCAAGATCTAAAAGGTCAAATCGGGCTTTTAGGTGATCTTTTGACTTTCCACTAATATCCAACAAAGTCCCTATCAAGTTGTCACATATATTTTTTTCAATGTGCATCACGTCTAGATTATGTGGACATTTATTGAATTGGCAATACGGTAAGTCAAAAAATATTGACCTTTTCTTCCATGGGCAAGTGCTATTATTTTTCTTCCTTTGTGTCTTTCCAAATATATTTTTAAAAGTAGATACCTTATTAAAAGCTTCAACACCTGATAGAGGTTTTGGAGAAAGTCTCTTCTCAATCTTCCCATTGAAAACACTCTTATTACGTCGCCATGGGTGTTGAGCATCTAAAAATCTACGATGGTCCATATAGCATGTTTTCTTACTATGCTTCAAGTAAAGAGAACTAGTCTCATGATTACAACACGAACATGCAAAATTCCCCTTGTTTTCCACCCTGACAACATTGAGTACCCTGGAAAATCACTAATTGTCCATGTTAATGTTGCATACATTTTAAAGGTCTCATCTTTAGATTTATCGTATGTCTCCAACCCGTTAACCCATAACTCTTTAAGCTCCTCAACTAAGGGTTGTAAATAAACATCTATGTTATTACCTGGAGATTCGGGTCTAGGAATTAACAAAGACAACATAAAGTATTTTGGTTTCAGTGACATCTATGGAGGCAAATTATAGTTAACCAACACCACAAGCCAAGTGCTATGAGCAATGCTCATTGTTCCAAATTGATTAAATCCATCACTTGACAACCCTAACCTAACATTTCTAGTTTCCTTTGCAAAATAAGGATACAAAGAATCAAATTCCTTCCAGCTTTGCCCATCTGTAGGATGTTGTAAATTTCCATCTTTAGGACGCCCTTTATCATGCCATCTCATATGTTTAGCTGTATCTGAACACATAAATAGTCTTTGTAGCCTTGGTTTTAAAGAAAAATGCCAAACCACTTTGGCTAGAACTTTTGAAGACGTTTTAGAATGTTCACTACTCTACTTGTTCTGTTCTTTCTCATTCAATTGTTTCCACTTAGAGGTGTGGTAAGTGTGGCAGACTTCAGTATGTTCATACTCTTTCCAATAAAGCATACAATTATTTGGACATGCAGCAATCTTCATATAACCAAGCCCTAAATCTCTTACAATTTTTTTAGCTTGAGTAAAACTAGCTGGAAGTTTTGTCTCTGGATACTAAGCCCGTGAAGGGTCTTGTAGAGAAGAAGCCTGACAATGAAAGATAGCTTTGAAAAACTTTTACACCCAGGAAACAACTCTTGTTTTCCATCTTCCACCAACTTATAGAACCTTTTGGCATCTTCATTTAAACCTTATTGTATTGTACTTGTTTCCTCTATAGTATCTCTAAACATATCATGCAATAATTCATCAAAATTATCATGCATACCGTCTCCATTGTTATCTACGTCGATGTTAAATCTTGTTTGTGAGGTGGTTTCTCCATGAAAAACCCACACATAGTAGTCTTTTACAAATCCGTGTCCTTTCAAATGATCAAACACTTCATTTCTTCGATACCAATAGTGATTTTTACACCGTATGCAAGGACAACAAATCTGAGATCCTCTTGCCGCCTTAGCAAATGAAGCATTAAGAAATTCAATAACTCCGGCTTCAAATTCAAGTAATCGTCTAGGTAAATACATCCAATATCTAACATTTTCCATGTCCCTCATAACCTGAATTTAAGAGAAACAATGAGATTTAAATGTTGGTGCTTGATTACAAATCGTTGTTACACAGATAATACATCATAAAATGTTGAATATACAGAGGATATATTACAATGGCCATTGACTTGTTATGGAACCATAAATCAAGTTTATCCATCATAAGCTGAAATAACTAAAGCAGACAATTATGAGGCAACCATTCACATGCTAGATAAAAGAATATTAGAATTCCTAATAAGGATTATTGATTATCAGTTTCAACATATGTTAAAAATCAAGTATACAAAAACAATTAATTAAACTACTAAAGGCTATGATTTCAAGTCATTGAAATTAAAATGCCATGATTTAAGTAATTATACACTTCAATCAAACTATTGAAACAATCAGTTTGATTTCAAGATTCAAGCTCTGTAAGAGCAATCATTTTTGGTCTGTGCATGTTGCTTGTGCAATAATCAAAATTCAGCATACATTAGCAAAATCATATATAGTTGCATAAAAATCATAAACCAAAAATCCAACTAGGAAAAGACAAAGAACACAACATATGAACTCGAATTTCCTTTCCGCAATTAGACAAATGTTTGTATGTGAATTTTAACTGAAAGTTGTTGTTTGAAGTCATGATAATCTGTTATTGAATGTTTGATAAAAACTTATTTGTGACAATGATTTACTGATTAGGAAAAACAAGCCTAAGTTAACCGAGACGTTGTAAAAATTTCTACTTTTTACCTTTATAGAACATGATTAACGAATCTGATTAATTTAAGAAACGAGTATGAAAAAACCTAGATAATAGTCTTTTGAAGGCTGGAATCATGAACTAATTATGAATCAATCCGAGCACAATTAGCAAGAACCCACTCATCGTCAATGTTGGAAAGACCTGATCAAAAATTTAATAAATTCATCAAGAACCTACTATTGATAATATGTTTAATCTTCATCAAATGGTATGAAAACTCATCTCTACACAAATTAGACTATGAAATCCAAATCCCAAGCAGAATATATCGTGCGAACAATCAAACTTCATATAAATATCTACATATTAACAATCCAAAGGTTGAACTCCCCAAGTACATAACTTTTATAAAAGACAAACTTTAGTTCATAATCTTTTTGTAACCTCATGGTTAGAAAGTTGAAATCTTAAACATACTAAAGATTAACTCCCTCCCCCATTTTACTCAGCTTTGTTTGAAGATATGTATGATATACTAACTATAAAAAACCTACACACAGATAAATTCCCCTGGAAAATACAATTACAGATAAGTAGATCTACAATTCGAAAAGGGTAAATAAACCTACAGATCGGCAATTCAAAGTTTGAATTTGCAATAATTCAATAACTAACCGGTTGTTCCTACGTATGTCGATTTACACAACCTTCTTCTTCTTGATTTATGTTGTTCCAGTTTCCTCCCTGTCCAATTGACCTACTTGTGGTTGATTTACTTAGTTCTCTTCTTGATCGTGACTTCTGTTTGGTACTTTCACGGCTCTGTTAGGTAGTTTTTGCTGATGTTCTTCATCGATGCCCTTTTTATAAATTACATTTGTTGGCGTTTGTTAGAACAAGATACATAGTTTAACCATTTAAACTTTGTGAAAACACAGTGGAAACAAGCTTTATAACATAGTTTGTAAACTGAAATTTCAGGTTTCATCTTGATATTATAAAGTTACAAACAAACCCAAGAACAAAGGATCTTTTATATGTGAATAAGACTAGCTATGTAAACACAAAACAAACATTATGGACAACCATAAAGAGGCTGCCATAAACTACCTTTTTCAACAGCAAAAGAGTCGAGATTGAAGAGGATGTGCTCCAAGAAAACGAATAAGGCACCAAAGGAGGTCCTCTCAAGCTTGCATACCCCAAGCTCTATGACAAAAACCTTGTTGCTAGGATTTGAGCACCAAAAAAACCCGAAAGAGGAGGCTGCTGGAGACCTTTCAGCCGTGAATCTCTTCAACAAGAGGAGAAAACCCTTTTCTTTCTTATGGTTTTTGCATGTGTGAGAGAGAAGAGGATGGAGTGAATGTCTTGTCTAATGTGTTTGTTCCAAGACCACAAGTGAAACAAAAGAGGCCAACCCCAAAGGGGCGGCCGAATACCCTTTTAACTTTGGGTTTTCCCCCCAAAACTTAAAACCCAATTTAACATATTAACAAGTCACTAATATGAGTTATACATATAATTAACCTTTTAATTGTTAACTCACACACACTCCATTATTATTTGATGTTATTTAAGTAACTTAAATAACATTACAAACAATATCTACAAACAAAATATCCATATAAATTGTTCAATCTCATATGCAACTTATTTAGAAAACCCATTTTCTAAATTGGTGTATTTATTTAATTGTATGATCATATCATCAATTAAATATTATCCGGTGTTTGCTAAGCTTGTCATTGGGTATGACCCGACTTGGATCATAACGTACTAACCACATCAATGTTCTATGTGTCTTGGGCATAAAGAATTCAACAATCTCCTACTTGCACAATATTCATAGAAGATTGATGCAAGCAGTAAATACCGCCTAACAACGGTTTACTACCCTTTATACGCATGACTAAAAGCCATTCAATAACATCATCCCCTTCAAGTATCTAACTTGAAATGATTTAGGTGAATCAATCATTTATCTTTTTGTTACAGATGTCATGTTAAATCCAAGGACACAGACTGATCATTCCTTGTTTATTTAACTTAATCAGGCCTTAGACATCTTGCTCTCAACGAATAAGAGGAACAAATTCCATCTTGACTACATACGTTTCTCACAAACACCTCGTGTCACGCCTGAACATAGCCTTACGCACTGTCCATTATAACAGGGCAGTGAAGAACTAGCTAAAGGTATAGCACTTGGTGAATATTAAAACCCAATATCACCTTTTCTCAAATTTACTTATGATCAATGTAGAAGATTCCATGTAGTAAAATTTGAGATGCGGGTCAGTCCAATATTTGTATCCCACAAATATCTATGAACTTTGGCAGCAACCATTTGCTCTATATTCATTCCTTATGAATATCCACCAATCCAAATTCATAATAATCTTACCCTCATACTTGTTCCCACAAGTATGAATGACTACGGACATTTAGAGTAAACAATTTACCCATGGATTAAACATGCTAAATTGGAACATTTATTGAAATATTTTAACCAAATAATTTTATTCAAGCAGTAAGGGAGTTCCAAATATCCAAATTCGAAATCACAGATCAAATCCAATCACTAGAATATCGAAGTCCCATGGCACAGGTATGACCTTCATGCTTTGCCTTTTCTAGGAGCTTCATAAGAGGATCCGCAATATTTTGATTTGTGTGAACTTTATGAATACATATCTTTCCTTTCTCAACTTCATCTCGTATGTAGTTGAATCTCCGCTTAATGTGCCTAGTCTTTTGATGAGCACGAGGTTCCTTGATTTGAGCAATCGCACCCTCGTTATCACAAAAGATCTCTAGGGGATCCTGAATGGAAGGGACAACCCCTAGATCGGCAATGAATTTCTTCAACCATGCAGCTTCTTGAGCTGCCAATGAGGCGGCGACGTATTCTGATTCTGTAGTTGATAAAGCCACCACATCCTGTTTAGAGCTCTTCCAAGAGACAACTCCTCCATTCAAAATGAAAATGTATCCTGATTGTGATCGTGAATCATCAAGATCGGTTTGGAAACTCGCATCCGTGTAACCTTTTACAATGAGTTCCTCATCACCAGATCCATAGATTAGAAACATATCTTTAGTCCTCCTTAGGTACTTAAGTATGTTCTTAACAGCCATCCAATGACTGCTTCCAGGGTACTGGTATCGGCTTGTCATGCTTAAGGTGCATGAAACGTCCGGCCGAGTGCATATCATTGCATACATGATGGATCCAATAGCAGATGCGTATGGGATTGCCTTCATTTTATCTTGCTCATTCTTTGAGCTTGGACATTGAGTCGTACTCAATATTGTTCCTCTTTGAATAGGTACCATACCTTTCTTAGAGTTCTCCATCTTGAACCTTTTCAAGATCTTATCAATGTATGCACTTTGATTTAAACCAATCAACCGCCTTGATCTATCCCTATAGATCTTTATTCCTAGAATATAGGCGGCTTCACCAAGATCCTTGATGGAAAAACAACTTCCAAGCCAGGTTTTTACACCTTCCACGGTTGGAATGTCATTTCCAAATAGTAGTATGTCATCAACATACAATACTAGGAAAGTGATGATAATCAGCTTTCTTATATACACAAGCTTCATCAGCATTCTTGATGAATCCAAATTTAATTACTTCTTCATCAAAACGGTGATTCCAACTTCTCGATGCTTGTTTCAATCCATAGATTGATTTCTTTAACTTGCATACTTTGTTAGGATGTTTTGGATCGACAAAACCTTTAGGCTGAACCATATAGACATCTTCCTCAAGATATCCATTTAGGAAAGCCGTTTTGCATCCATTTGCCAAATCTCATAATCATAATGAGCAGCTATGGTAAACAATATCCTAATAGATTTTAGCATTGCAACAGGTGAGAAAGTTTCATCATAGTTAACCCCTTGAGTTTGAGTGAAACCCTTTGCTACAAGTCTAGCTTTATAAGTATCAAAGTTTCCATGCATATCGGTTTTCTTTTTGGAAACCCACTTATTTCCAATTACTTTGGAGTTAAGAGGTGGTACAACCAAGTCCCATACTTGATTGTCATACATGGATTGCATCTTAACGTTCATGGCTTCAAGCCATTTGTCACAATCCGAATTGGACAACGCATCATGGTATGTGATTGGTTCATCAGAATCTATCATATAGCATCCATCAGTGAAAAATCCATATCTTTCAGGTGGATTACTAGTTCTACTAGATCTGCGAACGTTTTTTGTGTATTGATCAACTATTTGATCACTTTCAACATCCTCATGTTGAGTGCTAGTGTCAACCAAATATGTATCGGGTTGCGGTTCTTGATCCTCTTCAAGATCCACAGTTCTACTACCAGTTCCTTCCATAAGGAACTTGGTTTCCAAGAACTCACCCTTTCTGACAACAAACTCCTTTTGTTGTATTGGATCATAGAAATAATATCCCATAGACTCTCTTGGATATCCAATAAAGATACACTTAGTGGAATGGCTTTTTAACTTGTTCAAGGTGGGAGTCTTCACATAAGCCTCACACCCCCACACCCTCAAATATGAAAATGATGGAACCCTTCCATGCCATATTTCATAAGGTGTCTTTTCCACTTTCTTGGTTGGGGCCATATTCAAAATACGGGCCGCAGAGAGCAGAGCAAAACCCCAAAATGACAGAGGTAATGAGCTTCTAGCCATCATAGATCGAACCATATCCAATAGAGTTCGATTTCTCCGCTCGGACACGCCATTATGTTGTGGTGTTCCCGGTGGAGATAGTTGTGAGACAATCCCACAACTTCTAAGATGGTCCCTAAAAGTATCATTCAGGTATTCACCTCCTCTATCAGTGCGGAGAATTTTAATTGACTTATTGAGTTGATTTTGTACTTCATTTTGAAAGATCTTGAACATTTCAAAAGCTTCATCTTTGTGTCTTAACAAGTACACATACCCATATCGACTATAGTCGTCAGTAAAGGTAATGAAGTATCTTTCATTGTACCTTGTCATAGGTTTAAAAGGACCATACACATCCGAATGTATGATACCTAATAAATCCTTTGCCCTTTCGGCTTTGCCACTAAAAGGTGCCTTGGTCATTTTACCTTGTAAACAAGACTCACATACATCAAATGAATCATATTCATTTTTTTAAAGACCATTCTTTTGTAGTGTTTGTATTCTTTTCTTGTTTATATGACCAAGACGGCAATGCTAAAGATAAGTGTCACTCAAATCCGATTTGAGTTTCTTGGTACTAGTTTGGTACAATAAGTTATCATTCAAAGTATTTTCACGAACCAATTCATAGATACCATTAATGGGAATAGCTTTAAAGTAAAACATGTCATTCAAAGTAACATGGATTTCATTTCCAATAAATGATAATACATATCCAAAATGTTTTAATAGGGCTACAAAAATAATGTTCCTAGTCAAACTAGGAGCATACAAAACATTGTTCAAAATTACTTCCAAACCATTTGGAAGTTTCAAGATGTAGTCACCACGGGCTTCAACTTGAACTTTAGCCCCATTGCCCATGTAGAGGCTAACATCCCCTTTGTTGAAGTTGCTACTTCTTTTGAACCCCTGCAACAAATTGCAAATGTGAGTTCCACATCCGATATCTAATACCCATGTGTTAGAGGATATTAAGTTTAAATCAATATGGATCATGTATATAGTACCTGAGGTCTGCCCGGCATCCCTCTTCGCTTTCAACTCTTGGAGATGGACAGGACAATTTCTTGCCCAATGTCCAATCTCCCCACACTTGAAGCATGGGTCATTAGAAGCAACCTTTTACCTCTTCTCCTATGCTTTGGGTGGCACCCTTGCCACCCCTTTCCTTTTCCCATTACGGGTCCCTTACCCTTGGCAACTCTTGCCTTGGGTACGGGATGAGGCCTTTTCTTGTTCCCACCTTCATGGATGGTGAGAACGGGTAAAACCCTTTTACCCATGGCCGCCTCGGCCGTTTTGAGCATAGAGTGAAGCTCACCAATGCTTTTGTCCCAAGCATTCATGTTGTAGTTCAACACGAACATCTCGAACCTTTTGGTAAGGCCATTGAGGATCAAATCCGTGGCCAATTCCTTTGAGACAGGACAGTTTAGCCTTTCGAGGCGGTCAATGTGACTTTTCATCTTAAGTACAAAAGATAAACTAATTGGTTGTCGTCCATACGACATGCATGGAGCGCTCGAACCGTTTCGAAGCGCTCAACCCTCGCTTGCTGTTGGAACATTTCCTTCAGTTGGGTTATCATGTCATAAGCTCGGTGATGCTCATACTCCTTCTGGAGATCCGGAGTCATGCTTGCCAACATGAGGGAAGACACTTGGACAGAGTCCTCAGTGTACTTTATCCAATCGTTATAGGCCTCCTCATCATCCTCAGTAGGTTGATCGGGGACAGGGTCATCTAAAACATATGATTGTTTCTCTTGCTTGAGAACGATTCTCAAGTTTCAATACCAATCGATAAACTTGTTATGATTTAGGCGTTCTTTTTGGAGAATCGCTCGTAAAGATTGGGCGGACGTGGATGAATTATCATGATTATCATAATTACTGGTGGCCATCTACAAAATTTAACAAAGATCAATTTTAGTATTTTCGATATTGTTATTTTAATAATTAATACCTTTTAAGGTCATTTTCATATTAAAATCTAGAACCCAACATTACATTTAAATAGTGGTTAGGTGACCTTTATCCCATGATTTAAATTAATAAGGTGGTCAACGATTAACAATTGCAACCATTTGCAACTTCTAGAGGTATGAGATCGACTTGAAACATCATATGTAAAGTCGGTATGTTAATCCCATCAACACCATTTGGAAACCATATCGTAGGTGATCCATTTGACATGGTTTGCAAATCAAGACACCCTACTTACACACACGTGTGAGTTTGCCAAAATAAGCGGTTAGGTGACCTTTATCCCACGAATATGGCATTCTCACCTCAAGTCACAAGTTCCCACAAAATGTTTAGGTGATCTTTATCCCACTAAGAGTCCCGAGTGACTCAAGTGTTGTGTAAAAGGACGGTGTTGATCTTATTTTTAAAATATTTAGAGATATTATAATACAAGTTTAGAAAACACTATGTATTCATATTTGCATGCTTTCAAATACAAGATACCCTATGGTACATTGATTAAAACCCCTTTTAATCATTGAAATCATTAAACAATTTTAATAACCATTTATTACCTTTTAATGATTAATGCCCATTAAGTTAGTTTGTTATGATCATTGAAAGGATTGTTAAGCAAACATCATATATAAGCAATCAACCACAATACCATAACCAAAACAACAATGAATCAACCAAATGATAGTGCATAACCATAGCATCTAAAGTGGCCACACTTATTTGCCATCACAAGTGTGGACCATAGGACATTCCTAAGGGACAAAACACAACACAAAAAGCTTCCATGAACCTCCCACTTGAAACCGCATCCAAATGCTCCATGTTTCTTGTGTCTTCTCTTTGTGCTTCTAACGCGTACATCTTCATATTACAAGATATTATATCCTAATACAAGATTTCTAGTAAAATGAAAAGTACCTAATCTATTTATTACAGCCTAATAATAAATAAAATACACTTTAAACAAAGCACAAATAAATGATTATACAACCCAATTGAATGAATAAAAAACAACCATTACAATCATCCAAATAACACAAGGTCAAGGGCTAAGTTATGCACCATAATGAACAATGATCATAACATCCAAAACAACAATGAATCCCCACTAAAACCCACGAAATTTCAGCCAACACAAACTGAAATTTCGGGTTTTATCTTGTCCAAACAAATAAACAATACAACATATATATCTTTCAAAGTTTAATCACAAGCATATGTGATATAACTTTGAAAGTTTGGGGTTTCATAATACATGAATATAGCAGCCCCTAAAAGGGGTTTCAAAGTCCCATAAAATAAAATATTTCAAGGACAAAACAAGCTAGCTATCCACATAACCAGCTCTAGATGCCAATGTTGGGGTTTGTTAGAACAAGATACATAGTTTAACCATTTAAACTTTATGAAAACACAGCGGAAACAAGCTTTATAACATAGTTTGTAAACTGAAATTTCAGGTTTCATCTTGATATTATAAAGTTAGAAACAAACCCAAGAACAAAGGACCTTTTATATGTGAATAAGACTAGCTATGTAAACACAAAACAAACATTATGGACATCCATAAAGAGGCTGCCATAAACTACCTTTTTCAGCAGCAAAAGAGTCGAGATTGAAGAGAATGTGCTCCAAGAAAACGACTAAGGCACCAAAGGAGGTCCTCTCAAGCTTGCATACCCCAAGCTCTATGACAAACAGCTTGTTGCTAGGATTTGAGCACAAAAAAAACCCGAAAGAGGAGGCTGCTGGAGACCTTTCAGCCGTGAATCTCTTCAACAAGAGGAGAAAACCCTTTCTTTCTTGTGGTTTTTGCATGTGTGAGAGAGAAGATGATGGAGTGAATGTCTTGTCTAATGTGTTTGTTCCAAGACCACAAGTGAAACAAAAGAGGCCAACCCCAAAGGGGCGGCCGAATACCCTTTTAACTTTGGGTTTTCCCCCCAAAACTTAAAACCCAATTTAACACATTAACAAGTCACTAATATGAGTTATACATATAATTAACCTTTTAATTGTATAACTCACACACACTCCATTATTATTTGATGTTATTTAAGTAACTTAAATAACATTACAAACAATATCTATAAACAAAACATCCATATAAATTGTTCAATCTCATATGCAACTTATTTAGAAAACTCATTTTCTAAATTGGTGTATTTATTTAATTGTATGATCATATCATCAATTGAATATTATCTGGTGTTTGCTAAGCTTGTTATTGGGTATGACCCGACTTGGATCATAACGTACTAACCACATCAATGTTCTATGTGTCTTGGGCATAAAGAATTCAACAACATTTACATCACTTAAGAAGAACAAAATATTAAAAGAATGATAATAAACAACAAATTGATAGCAGCCCCAGCGGTTACTACTTCTAATCTAAATCATTTTGACCCAGGTTCGATTCTTCATTCTAGCCTTTTTAAAAATTATATTTGTTTGCTAATAGTAATTTGTATTCACTTGTTCAATGTATGATAATGTTTGCTATTAGTGGTTTATTTTTTTCAATTACATGTCGTTTGATTCTTTTTGTAAAATCATTGGGTCGACAGTCAAAATTAAAATTTGCTACTCACTCAAAGTTACGATATTATACAATCTATTGAAATTACAAAGAATATTAATCGGGTCACTTGAACCTTTTCTAATGTATGTAAGTCCATCCCATTAAATTTTTAACAACATAACTATTTTAATTAAAGGTGTCATTTATAATAATAGTCACATATTTATATTAGTGTTATGCAACATTTTAAAATAAAAGTTTTATTAACTTTCACCAATGCAACCCTTCTAAATAGTTGCAAATTTCAATAAATATTGTAACTTAAAAAAATGTTTCATTTTTCATAAAAAAATTGCAATTTTCAAATAAAAAGGTTGCAATTTCAATCATTTTTTGCAACTTTTTAAGAAAAAAGTTGCATTAAACCTTTTAGTGCAACCTTTTTGTTGAATGAAGTTGCATTAGAGTCAAATGCAGCTTATTTAAAAAAGTTACTTTTAAAATGTTGCATTAGGCTTGTTTTTTAGTAGTGTATCTTCGAAGTGCCTCCATAACTTTGCTTGATCACATATTTCATCTTGATTGTCCATTGTTCCCTGGTCTTGCCTTTTATCTTTGACACCTTTGTAGACTCATCTTCCATTTCCGGGCACATAAGGCATAGTGATTCTTGTTGCATCGCCAACATTGAACTTGATTCTTTTCTTTAATTTTGCATGTATCTCCATCGAATATAACTTAGAACCCTTGTTTGTCGAGTTTCTCTATACTCAACAAATTTCGTTTGAGTACGGGTATATAATACACATCATCGATCGTGTATTCTTCTCCACCATTGCATATCTTCACTGATCCTTTTCCTCTGAAGAATTCTAGAGTATACCCATCTAGTAAGGTTTCAATCCCAAAAGATGTTTTGAGAGTTTTAAACATTTTCTTATTTCTTGTTCCATGTTGATTTCTAGTGAGACTGTCGTACCACACATCATGCCATCCTTGTTTATCGGTTCCTTTGATTAGAAACTCCTTGTTTCTAAGTCGTTCCAGAAAATTACGTCTAAAATGAAAGGGTTGTTTGCAGAAACTGCAACACATTCCTCTTGGATAACCGTTGAACGTCCCTCTATTCTTGCTTTGTCGATTGTAATTTGTTTGGGCAGAATCCTTCTTTTCCGCCATTAATCGACTACTTTCACATGGGTTAGAACCATGCACTTTGATGCGATGAGAGGCTTCACGACTATTCCCATATTGATCACAAATCTGATGATCTTCTGCTATACGTTGTTTGCCGAGACTCTCCTGGTCTTTACACATCGATGGAAGCAACAGGGAAGTATCACACCCATCTATACTTCCAGGCATGAACGCATCTTCTAGTTCTAACAATGAATCGTATCTTCCACAAGTCCAGAATCTTTGCTCCGATGCCATGTTGAGGGAGGCACCGAAACACCACAGTGAACAATGAACTTGAACACACAATAATAGGATGGAGGAAAACTTTAGAGGGAAAGTAATATGAAGATCACGATTACATTATAATGATTGAGTACATCCCTTTATATATACACAAGTCGGTTAGAACCAACTGCTATTAATTGTCAAATGACAGTTGCACAATGGCGGGTTTAACTACTTTACCCAAACTGACCCATCTACGTATTACTTACACTATACACATGAAAGGATCGGGATCTAGTTTGATCAATTAGCTTAAGATTTGCAGCGGAATAGAACAAGAATTAGACAAAATTTAAGCAAGAATAATGTGAATATTCAATCAAACAGTGACGATTATAGAGAGAGACAGTTTTCTGCAAAGAGAATATTTTCATTCACGCACAAGCTTCGGCTACAAAGAAATTAGGTCAACATTCCTTTTATAAAGGAATGTGACATCAGCTGATGTCACTTGATAGTGACAGCTAATTGATTTATACAAACAACTGAAAGTAGACTAAACTACTGAAGATGTCCACAACAACTGAGGACACCTTCACAAAAAGCTAAGTACAAGCTAAAATTACAACTACTGAAGTTATAACATCTGAAGTGTAGGAACTTCAGATGTTTTACATAAAATAAAACTACTAATTACAAACTACTGAAAAGTAAACCATCACAACTACTGAAAAGAACTACTTCAGCTGTTGTGACAACTTCTGAGAACTTGGTCTTCAGACTTTGTCTTCAGCAGTTATCTTCAAACTTTGTCTTCAGACTTTTTCTTCAGCTGTTGTTTTCAGACTTTGTCTTCAGACTTTGTCTTCAGACTTTGTCTTCAGACTTTGTCTTCAGCTGTTGTCTTCAGACTTTGTCTTCAGACTTTGTCTTCAGCAATTGTCTTCAGACTTTGTCTTCAGCTGTTGTCTTCAGACTTTGTCTTCAGCAATTGTCTTCAGACTTTGTCTTCAGTTGTTGTCTTCAGACTTTGTCTTCAGCTGTTGTCTTCAGACTTTGTCATCAGCTGTTGTAGACCACTTCAATTGTTATGATGTCTGTGGGACTTAAAGGTTTTTCTGATCTGGCTCATTGGTTCTTTTGGTCCAACAAACTCCCCCTGAACCAATGCAGCCAAAACCTTTAAGATTATTGAAGTCCCACTTATTGGCAGAAACATTTTCTGGATCAGCTCAGAAATCACCAAATTAAGCTCAGGCTAGGGAAGAGGTTTCAGAAAGTTTGATTGGCAAAGGATGAATGGGAACTCTGTCTTGGGGAATTGGACACAAAGCTGTTACCCCATCCATGAGACCTACTTCCCAATAATGAGTCTGTAAGACTCTCTAACATAGGCCTCAAGGAATACAACTTGTTCTTCCATTGTGAGTTCTTCAGCTTCACTTTCAAAGAAGAACTCAGGCCCATAGTACTCTGATAAGTATTTAACATTCTTTCCATTCTTTAGCTCCACAGTAGTTATTTCTCTGTATGCAAACTCATCAGGATGAGTACCTTCAAGTAACAACTGGAGCTCATTTCTTCTTATTTCTTCAAGCTTCTTGTAGATCAACCCCTTCTTCACCATTTTGTTTTCTAGTAAAGTTTGTGGAGTCATCTTAGACTTGTAAGCTCTCTTGAAGTCTTCAAGGATTTCCCAGGGTGACACTACAATGGCCAGTATTATCACAGCATCTACAGTCTTCTTTACTTGGCCATTGTATCGACTTGGAATATTCTTTTTATGAATTCTGTCACTTACTCCGGGATCAGGCCAAATTCTCACTCTCTCTTTCTGATATTGAAATGTGAATCTGAGAGCATACAACCTCTGAGCATGTTTCTTCATAGCTTGTATGGATGAAGACTTAGGAAACTCTTTATCAACCATCCTTAACAGCTGCTCATCATGTTGTTTGTGCTGTTCTTCTTCTTTAAGTTTGACTTTTACCATTTGCCTTTGGATGTCAGGTGTGATTGTTGTTGGTTGACTCCTGGGCTCAGGCATCTTTGTTTTAAGAACAACAGAGATTGGCAAACTATCATCCTCATCATCTTCTTCTTCTTCCATCCTCAACACCCTTCTCTTCCTCGTGGGTGCATCATTGGTAGTGGTTTGAGTAGGTTTCTTGGGTAAAGGAGTTGGTTTTGAGGGTTATGAAGTTGGTTGTTTTGGTGTGGGAGATTGTACAAGCTGCTCTAGTATCTTGGTTGTGAGTGAGGCTTTGGATAACTTTGCCATATTAGACCTTTTCCCAGCACCAGCTTCATCAAGAGCTTCTATGATCAATCCTTTGTTGAATACTTCAAAAGAATAAATTTGGTGGTTATCTCCAAAATACTATCTCTAGACCATGACTTCACTTCAATGATTGATCTTCTCAAATGCTTTGATATGAATCTTATCATAGCTTCCAGCCTTTCCCTTTCTTTCTCACTACAACTTGCCTATCTATGCTCAATCTCTTGAATCTCTAGCCTTCTAATTTCAGAGTCAAGTTTGGTTGTGTCAAAACCTTGTCTGAAGAGTTGATCAATGATCTTATCCATAGATCTGCTATGTTGCTCATCAGCTTCTTTGATAAGTTCTTCTAACTTTTTCTCATCTTTAGTCTGTCCAGCACTCTTCTTTCTCTTGTATGTGATCATCTCCTTTTCTTTCTTCTCTTTTTCTTCTTCCTCTTCAACTTTCTTTATTTTGTCTGCTTTCACTGACTTAGACTCCCCCTTTTCGGTTGCATTGGGTTTAGGGGTTTGAATGTCAGAAAGTCTCTTAGAAACAACATCATCAACTAAGGTTTGAAAATTTGAGGAAAGCCTCTCATCAATGGCTTGATGCACAATGTTAGTGATGAGAGGTAAGGAGGATTGAAAGGCAACAACCATTTGCTCAGAGGGGTTCTGTCCCTAAGAAATGGTGCCTGAATTAGAGGCTGGTGGCACAGTTGTTGGGAGTGGCTCAGTGTTTGGGAGACCTTCAGAAGAAGTTGTCATCTGTGGGTGAATTTGGGCAGATGGACTTGATTCTTGTGATAATTTGGCAAGCAGTTCTTGTAGTCTGCATACCTCAGCCTCAAGAATGGTGTTATAGGCTAGAACATCAAAGAAAAAGCCCAGGTCATCATCGTCTTTGCTGAATCATCTGACCTCCTGATTAAATCAGGTTGAACATGTGCTGAGTGTAGATCAGTATTCACATGTGCCCCTATTTCTTGGAACTGGGGACTTCCTGCCTCAGGATTATGTCCTTCATTGGTAGTTGCCTCTGGTGAGGTCTTAGAGATGATACCACCTTCATCCTGTTCATGTGCTGAAATAGGAGAAGAGGCAGCCTCACCAGATGTTTGAATCTCCTCCTCTACACAGGGAGATTGAACTCTGTAATCCCTGTGCTGTGGGTTATCAACCACATTATAATCCTCTCCCTCAACTGTTGAGGTTTTCCTAGTGGTAATAGGTTTCTGGGGAGGGGTAGAGGAATGTAGTTGAGTCAGCACTTGTGCAATAACCATAGTTGGGCTTGTAGGGGTGGCTTCAGTGGGAGATAAGTGTGAAGAAGATTGCACCTGGGGTGAATGATGCTCTTCAATGGCAATCTTCTCAAGTGAGAGAGATTCCAGTAATGTGGTTTCCTCATTTTTGGTTGCATCAGGATCCTGTTGAGAGGATACCTGAGTGGTTTCAGCTGGTAGAGTCTTGGAAACTATAGGGGGATTACTACCAGTAGTTTCATCCTGCCTTTGTGTTGCAGGGGCATCATCAGGGGACTCAACTCCCTGAGTAGCCTTTTTGGTTTGTTTCGATTGTGGTTTGGAAGGGACTTTGGATCTGGAGGATGAGGCTGTGGGTTCCTTCTGCTTGGGTTTTAGCAGTTTGGCAGCCTCTTTGAGTTGTGGGTCAGAGTTGTGCCTGGAGTATACCTCAGGAAAAACTACCATAGTAGGGACTCCAAGGCCAGATTTTAATTGATTGATGATTATGGCCATAAGAAACCTTGGATATAATATCCATATGTTAGCCACAAGTTTCATTGCCAGATCTTTTAATTCCAAAAATATAACTTTAGAAAAATTTAAGTTTTGGCGTTCAAGGATAGAATACAATACCTGCTGCCACCTGGATGACATTTGATCCCATGAAGAGGATTTGGGGGCAAGACAGACATTGATCATATGAAAGATTAGGTGTTCAGCATCATGGAAGTGCTTCTTCAGAATGGTGGTAGCACTTAGGTCGCCCTCATACCCATGGTTGATGAATGATAGATCAGTGGTGCTCTTCGGGTATTTGGTGACAAAGGTGCCATCATTCAGATCTAGGGTTTGGTGAATGATAGCAGGAGTGATGACCACCTTCTTCTGGTTTACAAACGATGGAGAGTGATCGCGACATCATTCTCACCAGTATGGACAGTGACATTTGTCCAGAATTGGCGAAGGGTATCGGGATAGATTGTTGGATTCAGGAAGAAAAGTAGTTTGATATGGGGAATCAACCATCAGATCAATGACAGCATCAAACTTAGTCCAAAAGGCTGATTTTGTGAAGTAGGCAACACAGTTTGTCATGGTTTGATTTGCATGGTCGCCACTAATGGAAGATGAAAGTTCTGAAAACGACTTATGAAAAGTTTGAAGTTAGGTTTAGGTATTTATAGGTTATGAAACGGCTGAAAGAAAACAACTGAAAGTTTTGGTGTTAGTCATCAGTTGTTAGAAAATGACTGAAGACATGGTTTTAACTTTCAGATGTTGTAAACAACTGAAGACTTGGTGTTAGTCATCAGTAGTTTGAAACTACTGAAGACTTGGTTTTGGCTTCAGTTGTTTTGAAACAAAGGCTTCAGTTGTTGTCGTCAATTCATAGATCTCAGTTGTTTCATTGACCTTAACACTTACTCAGCAGACTATCTGATTTTCAGATGTTTCATTGGTCATCAGCACTTATCTGTTAGAACAGACATCAGTAGTTGTAACCACATCAGTAGTTGTAACTACATCAGTACTTTTCAACAAATAAAGTACTTCAGTACTTTTAAGTAATTTAGTCTTCAGTAGTTATGAAAACTGCTGAAGATAAAATAACTTATCAGTACTTATTTTTGACAGCTGTATACTAATGCTCATCAGTACTTGTGAACTGAGATCATCAGTAGTTGTCAAATCATTCTAGCTGCAGCATACCAAGCGTTAGCACTAGATTTTGGAAAGTTGCACTGTCCAAAGGCTTAGTAAATATATCTGCAACCTCATCAGCACTAGGAACAAACTTTGGATCAATCAGACCTTTTTCATAACAATCCCTGATAAAATGATGTCTGATCTCAATATGTTTGGTCCTAGAATGCTGGACAGGATTCTTAACCATACAAAGAGCTGAAGCACTGTCCATCAGTAAAGGAGTCTTAGTCTCTGTAATGTCATAATCCAGTAATTGATTCTGAAGTCAGAGTACCTGAGATGTACAACTTGCAGCAGCAATGTACTCTGCTTCAGTAGTGGATGTAGCAACTGAAGTTTGTTTTTTACTCTGCCAAGAAACTAAACAATTTCCTAGAAATTGGCATCCACCAGAGGTTGATTTTCTGGTTAATTTACACCCTGCATAGTCACTATCAGAGAAAGCAACTAATTTGCAAGAGTGCCTAGTGGAATACCAAAGTCCTAGAGATTGAGTTCCTTGCAAGTATCTAAAGATCCTTTTGACTGCAATCATATGGGATACTTAGGTGCAGCCTGAAATCTAGCACAGACACAAGCTGCAAACATAATGTCTGGTCTAGAAGCTGTAAGGTACATCAAAGAACCAATCATACATCTGTAAAGAGTTTCATCAACTGCTTTACCTTTCTGATCAGCATCCAGTTGTGTGGTGCTGCATATGGGAGTAGAACAGGGCTTATAATTTTGTAAATCAAACTTTTTCAACAGATCCTTTGTATATTTTGACTGATGAATGAAAGTTCCATCAACCATTTGTTTGATTTGCAAACCTAGAAAGAACTGTAATTCTCCCATGGCACACATTTCAAACTTTTGTTGCATCAACTTAGTAAAGGCATCACACAACTGTGGATCAGAGGATGCAAAAATAATATCATCTACATAAATTTGAACAAGGAGCTTATGCATGCCTACTTTCTTAATGAACAAAGTTTTATCTATAGAGCCTCTAGTGAAATTGTTTTGAAGAAGAAAGTTAGACAGTGTTTCATACCAGGCTCTGGGAGCTTGTTTTAACCCATAAAGAGCCTTATCAAGCTTATACACCCAATCTGGATGTTTATGATCTTCAAAACCTGGTGGTTGACACACATAAACTTCTTCTTTTATTTTACCATATAAGAATGCACTTTTGACATCCATTTGAAAAACTTTAAGATTATGGAAAGCAGCATAAGCTAAGAACAATCTGATTGCCTCCAGTCTGGCTACAAGGGTAAAGGTTTCATCATAATCAATACCTTCTTCTTGTGAAACCCCTGTACAACCAGTCTGGCCTTGTTCTTGACAATTTGACCTTTTTCATCAGTTTTATTTCTAAACACCCATTTAGTGCCTATTGCACACTTACCTTGGGGTAGAGGAACCAGTTCCCACACTTGCTGCTTTTGAAACTGAAGAAGCTCAAGTTGCATGGCTTCAACCCATCCATTGTCTCTTAATGCAATATGATAGTTCTTTGGCTCTTGCTGACTGATGAGAGAGCATAAAAGCAGAAATTGAACAATTGACGTCTAGTTGAAACACCAGCATTGATGTTACCAATGATCTGAGACATGGGGTGATTCTTCAGTTCTTGGTACTTAATAAGATCTATGCAAGTGTTTGTAGGAGATTCAGCAGCACAGATGTTGATATAGACTCTTGAAACCTAGAATGAGATGGCAATTCAAATGAAGTAGAGGATTCAGAGATCTCATCAGCATTTGTTGTGGATGAACTGCTGAAGCTACAGGAACATCAAGTTTAGTAGACTCAGGCAGGTGATCACTAAACCTTGCATTTGTACCACCAGATGGATGACTAGTTGCAGGAGATGATGGATTCATAGAATTTGCAACAACTAGAGACTGATAAGGAACATATTGCAGTATGTCCAAATCAAATAACTCCATAGGGTTTTGTGGGATTTTGTCCTTTGGAGATTCATTAAACTTTACATGCAAGGTTCTTCAACTATCTTTGTTCTGCAATTAAAAACTCTGTATGCCTTGCAAGTAGATGAATACCCAACAAAGTACCTGCATCCACCTTTGATTCAAACTTCTGAAGTGGATTCTTTGTGTTAAGAAGTAACAGGGACACCCAAATGCTCTAAAAAAGGAAATCAGAGGGGCCAAATGATGTAACATTCATAAGGAGTCTTCATCAACCTCTAATTTACTAACACTCTATTTTGCACATAGCAAGCTGTGTTGACAACTTTAGCCCAAAAGGTTAGTGGCAAACCAGAATCAGCCAACATTGACCTTGCGGCTTCAATAAGGGTCATGTTCTTTCTCTCCACCACTCCATTTTGTTCAGGAGTTCTTGGAATACTATACTGCCTCTTGATTCCCTTAGATAAATAGAATTCATCAAGTGTGTGGTTTCTAAATTCTGTGCCATTATCACTCCTCACACACTTGACTGGAAGGGAGTACTACTTTTCCACATACAACACAAAGTAGATGATGATTTGAACAGCCTCATCTTTTGAATGTAAGAAGAAGGTCCATACAAATCTGAATAATCATCCACAATTACCAGACAGTATTTTTTCTTTACCATGCTCATCACTCTTACTGGACCAAAAAGATCCATATGCAGTATTTGCAAGCAGGCAGTGAACTTTGGTTCTTCTATTGGAGGGAATGATACTTTGTGTTGCTTTCCTTTTAAACAAGCAGAACAGTTGTCATCACATTTGAACTCCTTTAATGGCAGACCTCTCACTAAACCATGATGGATAAGCTGGTTCATGTTTTAAGATTCACATGATCAAGCCTTCTGTGCCATAGTTCAGATTCCTGAGGAGAGGCCTTGGAAAACAGACATGGATGGCCTTTTAGATCAATTTTCTTTAATAAGTCTAAGGTATACTCTTCCAATCCTGTTGGCCTTCAGGAGAGTATATTCATCCAATATCTTGTCAATCATTCTCAAAACATTGGAAGACAGAATCCGACAGTTCTGGCTGGTGAAAAGTGCAACATGCCCTTTATCACACATTTGACTGACACTCAACAAGTTGTACTTGAGATTCTCCACATGGTTAACATCATCAATCTTATCTCACCATTTGACACAAAGCCTTTGCCGATGATGTAACCTTAGCATCATAACAAAAGATACAATCCCTTCTTTCCTTGAGAGTAGTCATGAAGAAGAGAACTACTCCCTGTTATGACATCCGTCACCTTAAGGTCCGTCGAACGACATAATTAACCATAGAATTGTTTTAATATTCTTCCTCTTCTTCATGAACTCCCGCTTAAGGAATCATGTCTGCTTCATTTCCCTTGTGCTTGCACTTCCTCCGTGAACTTGTGCTAAGCATAAACCTTTTATAAATTTCATCACCAGTATCACCAAATATATCATTTTTTAATTATAACCATTATCATTAATAAAACTATTTTAAGCTATCAATTACCATTAAACACACTTTAACATTAATATAGCGAACATTCTAAAGCCGTTTTCAACCAAAGCAAACTTTGGGGACTCGGGGGCTAAGTGCGGGACTAAGATTGTCATTTTGCAAACCTGGGATGGGTATAAAAACCCCATTCCCAACCATATATCCTCATTCTCATCTTCTTCACCTTCAACATCTTCTTCTCCACTTCACATCTTCATCTTAGAACCAAAAACGCCCCGTTTGGTCTCATTTTCGTCATCTAGACTTCGTCTACTCCATCCTTGCAAGTAGACGACCTTGGTTATCCATTTCTTGCTCGTTTTACTGCTGTCCATTTCTAGGGTTTTGGGTGTTCGGGTCAACTCGAACACAAGAGGTCATGTGGGTGCGTGTGATGACTTTCTGTGTGCGCTTCTCGTTCGTGTGTGTATGTTATGTGATTCCGGAAGTTCTTCATGTGTAAAAACCGTGCTTGGGGCAGCCGAAGGCTGCTCTGCACTTCAGCAGTCGCGAACCTGCAGTTCAGGCGACTGGGTCTGTCATGCGACTGAGCCGTGCGACTGGGTGAGTCGTGCGACTGAGTCATGCGACTGTGTCATCGGGCGACTAAGTTGTGCGACTGAGGATGTCATGCGAGAGTCGTGTGATCGAATGTTGTGTGCGATTGAGTCAATGCAGATGAATGTAGTGTGCGAGTGAGTCCTACGATCGAATGAATGCATGCGACTGTGCGTGTATCGCATGACTGAAGGCCAATCGTACGAATGAAGGTTCAACCGTACGAATGAAGCTGATTCGTACGAATGAAGGTTGATTCGTGCTTATGGAGATTAAGTCGTGTGATTGGATGTTGTGTGGGACGACTGAATGCCAGTCGTACGCATGAAGGTTCAATCGTGCCAATGAAGCTGATTTGTACGATTAAAGTTGATTCGTATGAATGGAGTGTTGAGTCGAGAGCGTCTGGTCCTGTTGTGTGACTGATGATGTTTAAGTGTGAATTTCCTTCCTGAGTCTGATGATGATAAGGTAACATCAGTAAAAGTGTCATTGCTTGACCACAAAGATTAAAGTCAACGCTATCAACATGCACATACTATTTCAATTTAAAGCAACCTAACATTTTACATCTATCGACAACTCATTTGGGAATACAAATATTTAACAAGTGCTATCTTCTATAACAACGGGATCTTTATAGGGATGTCATTAGCAATGATGACTCCTTCTGGTGCTTGGATTTACATAAGATCTGATGTGTGTGTCCGTTTGTGTGTGCTACCCACGACCGAACCGATACAACCCAAACCGACCAAACATTACTATATGCTTATACATGTCATTAACGCTTAACAACAACTGTCAATAGGTGTTTGACTGTGCATTACATACAACTGTTGGGAACATTGATCATTCATACTTACCACTTAACAAGTGAGTTTCGTGGCCCCTTTTTATGCTTATACTACTTTACAAACATTTACAAACATGGGGGAAAAGTATGCTCGCCGTTTTCTATGCTATACAACATACATACAATTTACATACTTGGAACCAACGTGCTACTATTTTGTGGGTACTTATCTGATACATGCTTGAGTCTGCTTTGTGGTTCTTTCTTACAACCATTTAATTCCAGTGTGGGAACCGACGGATAGGTATTGGTAGTACTACTGGGTTGACACCCCCACCCTCGTGTTGGTATACTAGTTAGTACCAACAAAAGCCAGGAACGGGCTTGGGTGAATATATTCCGACAAGATTTTTGTGTACGTCGTTAGGCTTGGTTGTAAAGCTCTGTGATTTTGCTTACTTAAACTGTATACACAGTATTCCGCAACAACATTTATACAACATCAATACTTATTTACTTTAAACCTGCGAGCTCACCAATAACTTTGTTGACCATTTTGAGCATATCTTTTCAGGTGATCATGCTAATTGAAGATCTAGGTGTGCTGCCTTAGTGGAGACCCTAGAATGCATTTTTGAGACTACACAACTTGTCAATCATACATTTTGTAAAATCATGTTGTAGTCTGTTTTAAACAACATTATACTTTTGATACTTGTTCCCGGGTTGTGGGAAATACATTACAATGTGATCATCTTTGTTATGTGAATCATGTATCTTGTTTATGCTTATGGCTATGTTGTCGTGATCGTTGACTAAACACGACACAAGTCCCCTTGTTGTCGGGTGTCGTCATGACACGCTTGTCATCATTATTATTATTGCGTCTCTATCGCTTACCATGTGTTATGACGATTCCCGTCTCGTTACATCCCCGTGTTTCCGCTTTTAGCGGGGGTGTGACACACTGGTATCAGAGCCATTGGTTATAGAGAATTAGGCAATACACTTGACCTAGACTATAACCTAGGAACCTTCATGTAGATTTGCATGCCAGGGTTGTGTGCATTATTATCTCATACGTGTTCCTCATTACTTGTTCGTTTATCTATCTGTTTCGTGATCTTTCCACCCCGTGAGGGAGCCCTTGTGCTCACTCCTTATAGGACGCTCCTATTGGATCTTCCGTTCCCTCTGCGCGCCAAGTTGTTTTATCAAACCCGGGTATTAAACCCGAAGAGATCATCACAGATCATACTACTGCGCTTGACCTTGGACATTGAGATTAACCCTGAGGAGGTTATGTCTGAAACCTCGAAAGTGGAGGAAATAAACAGCCTTCTCTAGACTAAACGTGATTACATGCATGGGTTGCTATTATTATGATGGATTAATGTTGGGACATTACCTATACATGGTGTGAGAATTACATGACTTGCATGCGATGTGTGACGACAACGAGTGTAAATTTTAACTTGGAATGTTAGACATTGGTGTGACATGGATGATATACCTTGAAGTAGTTAGAAACTTATGTGTTTGCTACTTTTATGATTAGAACATGCCGCCTCGAAGAGTTACCCGCAGCAACAGTGGCGGAAGTGAAGCCCCGAGGGGCAGAGGAGAGAGGCAGAGGTAGAGCCCCAAGAACAAATGATGGCCCTGCCAGCAACAATCAGGGAACAGGAAACGCTGACGTGGCAGCTCTGATCGCTCAACAGCTGGCTGCATTGATTCCTACTATTGTGGCCAAGTGAGCGATGCTCTTCAGAATCACCCCCACGGTGATGGTGGCAATGATAATGAGAATAATGGAGAAGGGGGTCGAGGTGGAATGGAAACTGAAGTGGGTAATGGAAACCCGACTGGAAACAAAAGCAATCAGGAGACCGGGAATGGTGGTACAGCGGTAATGAGACTGGAGTTGTCAATACTTGAAGCGGATGTTCATACAAGGAATTTGTGGCTTGTAAACGAGAGAGTTTGATGGAAAAAGTGGAGCCATAGCCCTAACTAGATGGCTTGAAAAGATGGAGGCAGTGATTGACATCAGTGAATGCCTCGATAGCCAAAAGATCAAGTATGCCACGTGCTCACTGCAGGGCAAGGCACTAACTTGGTGGAACACTCAGATTCAGGCTAGGGGAAGAGAATCGGTGATGCAAATGTTTGGGATGAGTTCAAAGCCCTAATCACCGAGGAGTACTGTCCTCTTAACGAGATGCAAAAACTTGAGCATGAGTTCTGGAATCATGCTATGGTGAGGGCTGGGCACGCAGCTACACCGATCGCTTTCACGAGCTAGCAAGATTGGTTCCGCATCTGGTCACCCGGAATCAAAAAGGATAGAGAGGTATATTTGGGGACTTGCGCCTCAAATCCGGGCAATGGTAACCGCAACTGCTCCTCCTACTATCCAAAGCGTAATTCTGAAGGCTGGCGCTCTAACTGATGAGATGGTGAGAACGGGGGTATTGGGCCGGGGAGCAGAGAAAAGGAAAGATGTTGGGGAAACGAGCCGGTTGAGTGCCGAGAAATTCGAGAAGAGGGCCAAGACAACCAGAAACTTTGTGGCCGTGACACAGGGCAGGCGAGAGTATGTGGGTCCGCACCCTAAATGTGATAGGTGCAACTTTCATCATCCCCCAGCTATGCCGTGCCAGGTGTGCGCGAACTGTAGACGCCTGGGGCATCTAGCAAGAGATGCAGAACAACGCCAAATATGGTTGCACCAGTCAACGCGGTTAACCCCGCCGGAAATGCCAGGGGTGTTATGAGTGTGGAAGCCCTGATCACTACAGAAACATGTGCCCCAAATTGAATCGGGCACCGGGCCAACAAGGGAACAACCAGCATCAGACGATGGCCATAGCTGGAAATCAAGGCCCGGGAAATCAAGGGAATACGGCTCGGGGACGCGCTTTTGTCATTGGAGCCAATGATGCCCGTCAGGACCCAAATGTTGTCACGGGTACACACTTACTCAATAATCACTTTGCATCTATATTTTTGATACTGGAGCAGACAATAGCTTATATCTTCTGAGTTTGTGCAATTGCTTGATTTGAGTCCTAGTAGGCTAAAACTAGCTACTCTGTAGAAATGGCCAATGGTAGGGTTGTTCAGGCCGACGAGATTATTAGAAAGTGCTCATTGCTATTGGAGGATCATGCCTTCGATATAGACTTGATACCCATTGAGTTAGGAAGTTTCAACATGATTGTGGGAATGGATGGTTGTCGGAACACGGAGCTGAGATTGTCTGTCGGGACAAAGTAGTAAGAATCCCCATGTCAGACGGAGGAGTACTCAGAATTCAAGGAGAACGACCGGGAAGAAACTTAAAGCTTATCTCCTGCATGAAAGCACGCCGGAGTTTACGCAAACAGTGCTACGCTTTCCTGGCTCATGTGGTAGAAAAGAAGGAAGAGGGGCAGAAATTGGTAGATATCCCTGTAGTGCGGGATTACCCAGATGTATTCCTGATGACTTGTTTGGTTTGCCTCCTCCACGGTAGGTGGAATTTCGTATTGAGATGGTTCCTGGAGCTACACGGTAGAAAAGACACCATATCGGTTGGCACCATCTGAAATGCAAGAGTTATCTAGCCAGTTACAGGAACTACTGGAGAAGGGTTTTATTCGGCCGAGTCACTCGCCTTGGGGAGCACCGGTGTTATTTGTCAAGAAGAAGGATGGGTCGTTTCGTATGTGCGTCGACTATCGTGAATTGAACAAATTAACTGTGAAGAATCGGTATCCTCTCCCTAGGATCGACGACCTGTTTGATCAGTTACAAGTAGCTTCGTATTTTTCCAAGATCGACCTTCGATTTGGATATCATCAACTAAGGGTTTTCGAGGAGGACGTACCGAAGACAGCGTTTAGAACTCGTTATGGGCACTATGAGTTCTTGGTAATGCCGTTCGGAATGACTAACGCACCAGCTGTGTTCATGGACCTGATGAATCGGGTGTGCAAACCTTACTTGGATAAGTTTGTGATCGTGTTCATAGACGATATACTTATCTACTCCTGATCGAAAGAGGATCACGAAGAACACCTTCGGGCAATTCTGGAACTGTTACGGGAAGAGAAACTTTTCGCCAAGTTCTCGAGTGTGAATTCTAGTTGCGGGAGGGAAGTGAGTTCTAGGTCATGTGGTAACGAGGACGGGATTCATGTAGATCCCGGTAAGATCGAAGCGGTAAAGAAATGGGATACACCCCAGACGCCTTCAGAGATTCGGCAATTCTTAGGGTTGGCCGGATACTATCGTCGATTCATTGCGAACTTTTCAAAGATCGCTCAACCATTAACATTGTTGACCCGGAAAGACAAGAAGTTTGATTGGGGTCATGCTCAAGAACAAGCGTTCCAAACGCTAAAAGAGAAGTTATGCAACACACCGATATTGTCCCTCCCAGACGGAACTGATGACTTTGGGTGTACTGTGATGCTTCGCATCAAGGGTTGGGATGTGTGCTAATGCAGAAAGATAAGGTGATTGCCTACGCTTCGCGACAACTTAAGGTGCACGAAAAGAACTACACAACTCATGATCTTGAGTTGGGCGCTGTAGTATTCGCACTCAAAATATGGAGGCATTACCTGTATGGGACAAATGCATCATCTACACGGATCATAAAAGCCTTCAACATATTCTGGATCAGAAGAAACTCAATATGCGACAGCGACGCTGGGTAGAGCTTCTTAGCGACTACGATTGTGAAATCCGGTATCCTCCGGGGAAAGCTAACGTGGTGGCTGATGCTTTAAGCCGCAAAGAACGCGTGAAACCACTACGTGCTCGAGCTTTGGGATTTACCATTCAAACAAATTTGAAAGCTCAGATCCAAATTACACAAAGTGAAGCGTTGAAAGAAGAAAACCTTGCGGGAGAAGAATTCCGAGGGTTGGATAAACAACTGATGTTCAAGGATGATGGTGTACAGTATTGTAAGGCCCCATTCCTAGGACGCTTATAGCGGGGTTCTCATCGCACATAAAACATATAATTACATTTGTATTTCATAAAATCGCAGTGGAAAACTAAAACAATCTTTCATTTCCATGTAAATGCTTTTGCAAATTAATACATCATTCATTACAAAATAGTTTGTTCACATTACAATGCAGAAACATCAATCAAAAGAATGCCATCCCAAAAGGAGCTGAGTAGCTTCACGGTGCCATCCTCAGCAATCATTCCTGCCAACTGGAAAACATATAAAAAGTCAGCGTTGCTGAGTGAGTTCTAGTTTTATTATAAAACATACTTTACTTTCATATAAAACCATTCGTTACTTTTACATGATCACACATCATACGTACGCATAGATAATATCATTATTATCTTCTTCATTCATTCATTCGTTCATTCATTCTATATAACTTACTTGCGCATCGGACATCAACCGTACCAATACCATGTGCTACACCCCGGTTAGTCTTAGCTGCTGGGCCGAAGTCAATAAATGAACATCTAAACGTATGCCACGGTACTAGGAGTAACCATCAGTCTTAGCTACTGGGCCAAAGTCAATAAATGAACAGCTAAACGTATGCCACATTACTAGGGGTAAGCGGTAGAGGCACTACACGTTTGGTCAATCACAAAGAAGGACCCTGATATCCAATGCTTGCAAGACTTCTTTCATTCGTTCATTAATGCATGCATTCATCATCATGTTCCTCTTTCATTATCTTTTACTTTACGTTACATAATACTTCGTTCATTCCTCATAATAAGTAAAGCCATAGGAAAGATATTATACATCATACTAAGGAACATTAACATGCATCAACGTCACATCATACAGGGCAACATCAAACATACATAACATGCAACATCATCACCTCTATGCCATACATGCTTCTAAGGCCATATCTGCTATCTTACATACTCTTACGTGAAACCTTTACGTCAAGACTTACATCTGCACTTTCCCCGAAAGCCAGAAGTCTAACTACACTTTCTTCGGGTGCAACAGCCCTAATCGTGCGTATGGACACCCTCCAGTCGCATGGCCTCCATGCGACTGAACATCATGCGATTGAACTCAAGCGGATGAACATTTAGGCGAATGGACATCCAATCGTGCGTATGAACCTCATGCGGATGGAAAAAATGCGAATGGGCACCTATGCGACTGATCTAATGCGAATGAACTCATGCGACAAAGCACTTATGCGACTGAACCCTCAGTCGCATGACTCCCCATGTGATTGGACTCCCAGTCGTGCGACTGAAACCTTAGTCATGCGATTGAATCCTCAATCGTACGAATGAATCCCAATTGTGCGAATGACCCTCAATCGCCCCTCAATCGGCCGTATGGCCTACATTCGGTCGCCTAGCCCTAGCTGATGCAGAATGGAGTTCATCCCAACTGTAGCCGAGGGTTTTCGGTCTCCAAACTCATCTAAACCCATTATAAGCCTAAATTAACCCTCTTGGACCTTAGGAATGCATACCATAACACCATACAAGCACACACAAGCCCGGAAACATACACGAAACGCATCACACACATCACACCCAAATGGGTCAAACACATACACATACAAAAACGGGTTTTTTATGCTTTCCAGCCCCAAAATCGGTTGAAAACAAGTAAAAGTGGGGTCCTAGAACTCACACAAACGAGCACAACGTTAAGGGCTTCGATTTGGCTTGCTACACAACGAGTTTGGCCACCCGAACCACTTTTTTTTCTCTTATTCTTCTCATTTCTCTCTTCTTCTCTCTATGAAGTCTGAAATGTGGGGTGTGTGGGGAGAGTGGGCTGCCCTCTCCCTACTAATATTACCACATTTCCCAACTTTTCTTTGTTGGCGAGTTTGATCCCTCGAGTTTGAATTTTATTTTCTTTTCTTTCTTCACCGGCTTCAAAATAATAAATATTCAGATGTTACAAGTCCACCCCCCTTAAATAGGTTTCGTCCCCAAAACCTGTTATTCGTTGAACAAACATGGATAATGCTGTCTCATTTCTTCCTCAGTCTCCCACGTTGACTCGGATCCCTTCCTGTGCTTCCACTGTACACGCACAAGAGGAACCACTTTATTCCTTTGCCTTTTCTCCTTTCGGTCGATGATTGCCACTGGTTGCTCCACATAATTGAGTCGTTCATCTACTTCGATATCTTCCAATGGGACAATCATATCTTCATCTGCTAAGCACTTCCTTAGATGAGATACGTGGAATGTTGGGTGAATTCCATTTAACTCATCCGGTAACTCCAGTCTATAGGCCACCTCTCCTACTCGAGCAATGATTCGGAAAGGGCCTATATACCTTGGGCTCAACTTGCCCTGCTTTCTGAATCGGATAATACCCTTCCAAGGTGAGACCTTCAACATAACCCGGTCACCCACCTGGAACTCAATCGGCCTGCGTCGTTTATCAGCATACGACTTCTGTCTATCTTTGGATGCCTTCATAAAGGCTTTGATCTTTTCAATCTTCTCAGTTATAGCCTCGATTACCTCGACGCTCCCCAAATCCTTTTGACCAATGTCACCCCAACAAACGGGTGTTCTGCATCTCCTACCGTATAACATCTCATATGGAGGCATGCCAATGTTGGCATGATAGCTATTGTTGTATGAGAATTCGACTAACGGTAGGTGGTCATCCCAACTTCCACCAAAATCAATCACACATGCCCGGAGCATGTCTTCCAGTGTCTGAATGGTCTTTTCTGACTGACCATCAGTCTGGAGATGATAAGCCGTGCTAATATGTAACCTCGTCCCCATAGCGTCGTGGAACTTCTTCCAAAATTTAGATGTAAACCGGGTGTCGCGATCCGACATAATAGACACCGGCACACTATGACGAGTTACAATTTCCTTGATGAACAGATCAGCCAACCTCTCTGACGAACATGTCTCGCGGATCGGTAGGAAGTGAGCACTCTTCGTCAAGCGATCAACTATCACCCATATGGCATCATACCCTTTCGGGGTACGCGGCAGATTTGTGATGAAATCCATGGTGATGTGCTCCCACTTCCATTCCGGTATATCCAAAGGTTGTATCTTCCCATACGGCTTTTGGTGCTCGGCCTTCACCTGTAAGCAAGTAAGGCACTTACTCACATACTCCACCACGTCGCGCTTCATACCCGGCCACCAATAATCTTTCTTCATATCATGGTACATTTTCATGGCACCAAGATGAATGGAGTATCGAGTCTTGTGAGCTTCATCCATGATCTTCACCCGTAGATCCCCAAAACGAGGAATCCACACACGACCGAATCGGGTACTAACACCGAGTGTGTTTTCACCCAATTCCGCGACCAGACCTCTCATTCTTTCAGAGTTAAGATGATCTTCTTTCAACGCCTCATCTTGGAACTCTTTGACTTGCTTCATTACATCGGAGGTCATGATCAACTGATATGCTTTCACCCGAATCGGCTCGGGTCTCTCCTTCCGGCTAAGGGCGTCAGCCACTACATTGGCCTTGCCCGGATGGTAGTGGATCTCACAATCATAGTCCTTTATAAGTTCCAACCACCGTCTCGGCCTCATGTTAAGATCCTTCTGCTTGAAGAAGTACTTCAGACTCTTGTGGTCAGTGAATATGGTGCACTTCATCCCGTAGAGGTAGTGCCTCCAAATCTTCAACGCAAAGACCACGGTTTCTAGCTCCAAGTCATGAGTAGGATAATTGACCTCATGAACCTTTAACTGTCGAGATCATAGGCTATAACCTTTCCTCTTTGCATTAACACACACCTTAACCCCGAGTAGGAAGCATCAGAATAAACCACCAGATCTTCACTTCCATCGGGTAAGGACAGGACTGGAGCTTGAGTCAACCTCGCCTTCAGTTCCTCGAACGCCTTCTCTTGAGCCTGACCCCAAACAAACTTTACATCTTTTCGGGTCAACTTAGTCAGTGGAGAAGCAATCTTAGAGAAGTCTTGAATAAATCTTCTATAGTAGCCCGCCAAACCCAAGAAGCTACGGATCTCGGATGGCGTCTTCGATGACTGCCATTGCATAACCGCCTCCCTTTCGCCGGGTCCACCATTATCCCGTCAAGATTCACCACATGACCCAAAAACTGAACTTCGCGCAACCAAAATGCACACTTGGAGAATTTAGCATACAATTTCTCCCTTCTCAACGTCTCTAGAACCTCCCAATGTGACCGGCATGCTCTACTTCGCTCCTCGAGTAAATCAGGATATCATCAATAAACACGATCACTGATTTATCCAACATCGGCCGACACACACAATTCATCAGATCCATAAAAGCAGCTGGCGCATGGTCAAACCAAAAGACATGACGAGGAACTCATAGTGACCATAGCGCATACGAAAAGCTGTTTTAGGAAATCTTGCTCCTTCACCTTCAGCTGATGATAACCAGATCGAAGATCTATTCTCGAGAACCAACTGGCACCCTGAAGCTGATCGAACAAATCATCTATCTCGGTAAGGGGTATCGGTTCTTCACCGTCAACTTGTTCAGCTCGCGGTAGTCGATGCACATCCTCATACTACCGTCCTTTTTCTTTACAAACAGGACCGGAGCACCCCAAGGAGAGATACTCGGTCTAATGAACCCCTTATCAAGCAGCTCTTGCAACTGCTCCATCAACTCTTTCATCTCGGTTGGAGCCAACCGATACGGGCTTTGGCAACAGGTTGGACACCGGTATCAGATCAATCTGAAATTCAATCTCTTTGTCAGGTGGCACTCCTGATAAGTCTTCTGGGAACACGTCTGGAAAGTCACACACAACCGGTACATCAGCTAGTTGTGGTGTTGGCGTATCCACATCTTTTACATAGGCCAAGTAAGCACTACATCCACGCCTCATACACTTTCCCGCCACCCCATCGAGATCACCTTCGGAATCATAGTAACCCGATCACCATAAACCGTTACTGAACTACCGTCAGGTGCCAACAACCGAATCATCTTCTTGCGACACACAGTTCGCCTCGAAGTCCGCTAGCCAATCCATCCCAAGAACCAAATCAAAGCCACTAAGGCCATCACGAATGGTCTAACAGGAAACTTATGACCCTCAAGTTCCACATCATAATTCTCTATCATCTCAGAAATCCTGGTAGACTACCTATGGCAGTTTCTACATCAAAGGGCGCATCAACACGTCTACTAGTAACAGGCAGCTTAGCACAGAAAGCAGCAGAAATAAAACTCTTACTAGCACTAGAATCAAATAACACAGAAGCTAAAGTTGATTCACCAGAAACGTACCGGACACAACATCAGGGTCCGTCCTAGCTCCTCATGTGTCATGGTGAATGCCCTGGCGCTCGCCCTCGGTCCATCACCTCCCATCCCTTCGCCCCTGAACTCTCAGCCCTCAGCTTCTTACAATCCCTGTTCATATGACCATTTCCCACAGTAAAACATTTGCCCAACAGGCAATCTTTCGCCATGTGCCCTGTCTTCCCACACTTGAAGCACACATTCAAACCAGCCTACATTCTCCCGCATGCTCCTTTCCACACTTACCACACCTCCTTGATCCCGCTCCTGGTGGTGGCCACACGCGGTCATCCATCCGTGCCTTTTTGTTACCCGTCGAGGCATTACCCCGACCAAACCTCTTCCCGTTCCAGTTTCGATCACCACCACCCTTCTTATTCGCTTCGACCACCACCACCTCCCTCTCATCATAAAGTCTTCGGCCAAATCGACCGCCGACCTAAACGTACTTGCCGGGCGGCGATCATATGCCGGCGAACATCCACCGTAAACCCTAAATGTACCTTGATCTTCCGAGACAGAGGCGTCACCTGATCAGCACGAGCCGTGCCATTTCATTAAACTTGTGGTGTACTGCTGGTGTGTCATGGTGCACGCCTTCAGCTGCAGGAACCTCTCTCTATTTTATCCATCTCCCTATGAGGACAGAACTCCTCAATCACCATCTTCTTCAACTCCTCCCACCTCATCCTTCCTATTGCCCCTGTTTACCCTCTGCTTGACAATGTTGTCCCACCAGCATAGTACCGAGTCCACAAAAGAATGAGTGGCATACTCTCCCTTCTGATCTCCCGACACTTGCTGATGTCGAGAACAACCTCCATTTCTCTCACCCATCGGTGAGCAGTGGCAGCATTACCATTACCGTCGAAAGTAGGGGGCTTGCATCTCATAAACGCCCTATAACTACAGCCTCGTGCCACCTCCTGAACGGGCTCTTCTTCTTCCTCCTCATCATCAGTTAGAACCGTTTCCGGCTCCGGTTGTTCTCGTTCTCTCGAGGGCCTGTTTCTCTCCTTTCTTTCCCCTTCTCGTACAGCCTTAATAACTTCGGTCACCACAGACGGTAAGATTGTCTGCATGACCTGAGTACTTCTTCAACAACAGCCTCCTTTACTGAGGCCCTCAGGTTTGCACTCTCATCCCCCGCTTCTGGAGGAGGAGTCTCTGGTTCTTCAGGAACCACCTTCTCGACTCGACCCTTGGTCTTCCTCCCTTGGGTCGCGGCTCAACATCAGGCCCGCCACAACCTCCACCTCTAGATGCTTTAGAAGATCTGCCTCCAGCCATTCTCTAGCTCACACTAAAAGATTCAAACACCAACATGGTCATTTAAGGAAACAACTCAGTTTATGTCAAGTATAGTAAGTCCCTAATTACAATGGCCGGTTGCGATTAGCCACTTACTTTACTCTTCATACCCCAAGTATTACCTGTCCTGACTAATCAGTATTTAAATCTACATACAACACATAACCACATACCATGCGCACATAAAACTGGTTAACTTTAAGAAAATACCTTATGGCACGCAGCTACTCAGATTGGCATTCCATTTCCTTTCCGTCCCATTCTCAGTTTAAGATTAGGTTTATTTTGAAAATTACCCATTTCACTTAAACTTTGGCTCTGATACCAACTTGTAAGGCCCCGTTCCGGGACGCTTACAACAGGGTTCTCATCGCACATAAAACATATAATTACATTTGTATTTCATAAAATCGCAGCGGAAAACAAAACAATCTTTCATTTCCATGTAAATGCTTTTGCAAATTAATACATCATTCATTACAAAATAGTTTGTTCGCATTACAATACAAAAACATCAATCAAAAGAATGCCATCCCAAAAGGAGCTGAGTAGCTTCACAGTGCCATCCTCAACAATCATTTTGCCAACTGGAAAACATATAAAAAGTCAGCGTTGCTGAGTGAGTTCTAGTTTTATTATAAAACATACTTTACTTTCATATAAAACCATTCGTTACTTTTACATGATCACACATCATACGTATGCATAGATAATATCATTATTATCTTCTTCATTCATTCATTCGTTCATTCGTTCTATATAACTTTACTTGCGCATCGGACATCAACCGTACCAATACCATGTGCTACCCCCGGTTAGTCTTAGCTGCCGGCCGAAGTCAATAAATGAACATCTAAACGTATGCCACGGTACTAGGATAACCATCAGTCTTAGCTACTGGGCCGAAGTCAATAATGAACAGCTAAACGTATGCCACAGTACTAGGGGTAAGTAGAGTAGATACACGTTTGGTCAATCACAAAGAAGGACCCTGATATCCAATGCTTGCAAGACTTCTTTCATTCGTTCATTAATGCATGCATTCATCATCATGTTCCTCTTTCATTATCTTTCACTTTACGTTACATAATACTTCGTTCATTCCTCATAATAAGTAAAGCCATAGGAAAGATTTATACATCATACTAAGGAACATTAACATGCATCAATGTCACATTAGACAGGGCAACATCATACATACATAACATGCAACATCATCATCTCTATGCCTACATGCTTCTAAGGCCATATCTACTATCTTACATGCTCTTACGGAAACCTTTACGTCAAGACTTACATCTGCACTTTCCCCCGAAAGACAGAAGTCTAACTACACTTTCTTCGGGTGCAACAGCCCTAATCGTGCGTAGGACACCCTCCAGTCGCATGGCCTCCATGCGACTGAACATCATGCGATTGAACTCAAGCGGATGAACATTTAGGCGAATGGACATTATCGTGCGTATGAACCTCATGCGGATGGAACAAATGCGAATGGGCACCTATGCGACTGATCTAATGCGAATGAACTCATGTGACAAAGCACTTATGCGACTGAACCCTCAGTCGCATGACTCCCCATGTGATTGGACTCCAAGTCGTGCGACTGAAACCTTAGTCATGCGATTGAATCCTCAATCGTACGAATGAATCCCAATCGTGCGAATGACCCTCAATCGGCCGTATGGCCTCCATTCGGTCGCCTAGCCCTAGCTGATGCAGAATGGAGTTCATCCCGACTGCAGCCGAGGGTTTTCGGTCTCCAAACTCATCTAAACCCATTTTAAGCCTAAACTAACCCTCTTGGACCTTAGGAATGCATACCATAACACCATACAAGCATACACAAGCCCGGAAACATACACGAAACGCATCACACACATCACACCCAAATGGGTCAAACACATACACATACAAAAACGAGTTTTTTATGCTTTCCAGCCCCAAAATCGGTTGAAAACAAGTAAAAGTGGGGTCCTAGAACTCACACAAATGAGCACAACGTTAAGGGCTTCGATTTGGCTTGCTACACAACGAGTTTGGCCACCCGAACCACTTTTTTCTCTTATTCTTCTCCTTTCTCTCTTCTTCTCTCCATGAAGTCTGAAATGTGGGGTGTGTGGGGAGAGTGGGCTGCCCTCTCCCTACTAATATCACCACATTTCCCAACTTTTCTTTGTTGGCAAGTTTGATCCCTCGACTTTGAACTTTTTTTCTTTTCTTCCTTCACCGGCTTCAAAATAATAATATTCGGGTGTTACAAGTATTTCATGGACCGTATATGGGTACCCAAGTAGGGAGGTGTACGTATCTTGGTCATGGATGAAGCCCACAAGACACGATATTCTATTCATCCTGGCGCAGACAAGATGTAACACGATCTCAAAGATCTGTATTGGTGGCCAGGCATGAAGAAAGACATTGCCACGTAAGTCAGCAAATGCTTGACATGCTCGAAAGTTAAAGCTGAACATCAGAAACCATCAGGACTGTTACAGCAACCTGAGATTCCCGAATGGAAATGGGAAAACATAGCCATGGATTTCATTACCAAACTCCCTCGAGCGAGCAACGGGCATGACTCGATATGGGTCGTAGTGGGTCGAATGACGAAATCAGCACACTTCTTGCCAATCCGAGAAGACTACAAGATGGACAAGTTGGCGAGATTGTACATAAAAGAGGTCGTGACAAGACACGGAGTGCCGGTGTCAATAATATCCGACCGCGACGGCCGATTCACTTCACGATTTTGGCAGACACTACAGAAAGCGATGGGCACTCGATTAGACATGAGTACCGCCTATCACCCTCAAACAGATGGCCAAAGTGAACGAACCATACAAACGCTGGAAGACATGCTGAGAGCGTGTGTAATCGACTTTGGTGGTAGTTGGGACACTTATTTGCCATTGATTGAGTTCTCTTACAATAACAGCTACCATACCAGCATTGGGTGTGCTCCGTTCGAAGCGTTGTACAGAAGGAAGTGTAGATCACCCGTTTGTTGGGCCGAGATTGGTGAAGGTCAGTTAACAGGCCCAGAGATCATTCAGGAAACAACCGACAAGATCTTCCAAATCAAAGATAGACTGAAAGCCGCTAGAGATCGCCAAAAGAGCTATGCCGACAATCGTCGGAAGCCTCTAGAATTCAACGTTGGGGACCAAGTGTAATCAAAGTCTCTCCTTGGAAAGGAGTTGTTCGGTTTGGAAAGAAAGGGAAGTTAGCCCCGAGATACGTTGGACCATTCGAGATTACAGAATGAATTGGTCTAGTGGCTTACCGATTAAGGTTACCACAAGAACTCAACGGTGTGCATGATACTTTCCATGTGTCGAACCTCAAGAAGTGTTTGGCTGACGAATCACTTAACGTACCAATTGAGGATATCAAAATCGATGAAAAGCTTCATTTTATTGAGGAACCCATTGAGATCATGGATCGTAAGGTCAAACAATTGAAGCGTAGTAGAATACCAATTGTTCACGTAAGGTGGAATTCAAAGAGAGGGCCAGAGTTTACATGGGAACGGGAAGATCAAATGAAACTCAAATATCCACACCTATTCGTGGATGACGCTCTTGGACCTAACTCCAGCTGAATTTCGGGACGAAATTCTTCAACTGGGGGATACTGTGACATCCGTCAACTTAAGGTCCGTCGAACGACATAATTAACCATAGAATTATTTTAATTATTCTTCCTCTTCTTCATGAACTCCTGCTTTAAGGAATCATGTCTGCTTCATTCCCTTGTGCCTGTACTTCCTCCGTGAACTTGTGCTAAGCATAAACCTTTTAAATTTCATCACCAGTATCACCAAATATATCATTTTTAATTATAACCATTGTCATTAATAAAACCATTTTAAGCTATCATTACCATTAAACACGCTTTTAACATTAATATAACGAACATTCTAAAGCCGTTTTCAACCGAAGCAAACTTTGGGGACTCGGGGGCTAAGTGCAGGGACTAAGATTGTCATTTTTGCAAACCTGGGATGGGTATAAAAACCCCATTCCCAGCCATATATCCTCATTCTCATCTTCTTCACCTTCAACATCTTCTTCTCCACTTCACATCTTCATCTTAGAACTAAAAACGCCCGTTTGGTCTCATTTTCGTCGTCTAGACTTCGTCTACAATCTAGTCTACTCCATCCTTGCAGGTAGAAGACCTTGGTTGTCCATTTCTTGCTCGTTTTACTGCTGTCCATTTCTAGGGTTTCGGGTGTTCGGGTCAACTCGAACACAAGAGGTCGTGTGGGTGCGTGTGATGACTTTCTGTGTGCGCTTCTCGTTCGTGTGTGTATGTTGTGTGATTCTAGAAGTTCTTGATGTGTAAAACCCGTGCTTGGGGCAGCCGAAGGCTGCTCTGCACTTCAGCAGTCGCGAACCTGCAGTTCAGGCGACTGGGTCTGTCATGCGACTGAGCCGTGCGACTGGGTGAGTCGTGCGACTGAGTCATGCGACTGTGTCATTCGGGCGACTAAGTTGTGCGACTGAGGATGTCATGCGACTGAGTCGTGTGATCGAATGTTGTGTGCGATTGAGTCAATGCAGATGAATGTAGTGTGCGAGTGAGTCCTACGATCGAATGAATGCATGCGACTGTGCGTGTATCGCATGATTGAAGGCCAATCGTACGAATGAAGGTTCAACCGTACGAATGAAGCTGATTCGTACGAATGAAGGTTGATTCGTGCTTATGGAGATTAAGTCGTGTGATTGGATGTTGTGTGGTACGACTGAATGCCAGTCGTACGCATGAAGGTTCAATCGTGCCAATGAAGCTGATTTGTACGATTGAAGGTTGATTCGTATGAATGGAGTGTTGAGTCGAGCGTCTGGTCCTGTTGTGTGACTAATGATATTTGAGTGTGAATTTCCTTCCTGAGCGTCTGATGATGATAAGGTAACATCAGTAAAAGTGTCATTGCTTGACCACAAAGATTAAAGTCAACGCTATCAACATGCACATACTATTTCAATTTAAAGCAACCTAACATTTTACAACTATCGACAACTCATTTGGGACTACAAATATTTAACAAGTGCTATCTTCTATAACAACGGGATCTTTATAGGGATGTCATTAGCAATGATGACTCCTTTTGGTGCTTGGATCTACATAAGATCTGATGCGTGTGTCCGTTTGTGTGTGTTACCCACGACCGAACCGATACAACCCGAACCGACCAAACATTACTATATGCTTTATACATGTCATAACGCTTAACAACAACTGTCAATAGGTGTTTGACTGTGCATTACATACAACTGTGGGAACTTTGATCATTATACTTACCACTTAACAAGTGAGTTTCGTGGCTCCTTTTTATGCTTATACTACTTTACAAACATTTACAAACATGGGGGAAAAGTATGCTCGCCCGTTTTCTATGTTGTACAACATACATACAATTTACATATACTTGGAATCAACGTGCTACTGTTTTGTGGGTACATATCTGATACATGCTTGAGTCTGCTTGTGGTTCTTTCTTACAACCATTTAATTCCAGTGTGGGAACCGACGGATAGGTATTGGTAGTACTACTGGGTTGACACCCCCACCCTCGTGTGGTATACTAGTTAGTACCAACAAAAGCCAGGAACGGGCCTTGGTGAATATATTCTGACAAGATTCTTTGTGTACGTCGTTAGGCTTGGTTGTAAAGCTCAGGTCATGTGATTTTGCTTACTTATAACTGTATACACGGTATTCCGCAACAACATTTATACAGCATCAATTACTTATTTACTTAAACCTGCGAGCTCACCAACAACTTTGTTGACCATTTTGAGCATATCTTTTCAGGTGATCATGCTAATGAAGATCTAGGTGTGCTGTCTTAGTGGAGACCCTAGGATGCATTTTTAAGACTACACAACTTGTCAATCATACATTTTGTAAAATCATTGTTGTAGTCTGTTTTAAACAACATTATACTTTTGATACTTGTTCCCGGGTTGTGGGAAATATATTACAATGTGATCATCTTCGTTTATGTGAATCATGTATCTTGTTTATGCTTAGGCTATGTTGTCGTGATCGTTGACTAAACACAACACAAGTCCCCTTGTTGTCGGGTGTCGTCATGACACGCTTGTCATCATTATTATTATTGCGTCTCTATCGCTTACCATGTGTTATGACGATTCCCATCTCGTTACATCCCCGTGTTTCCGCTCTTAGCGGGGGTGTGACACCTGTCATATGCATAGATCCTCCACTGTCCACATACCAGATGCTTCTATGGCATGCTGAAGAACCCTGCATTTGTCACAAGAAACTAGTTAGCTTTTGAGACCCAAACCATTTTGGTTTTTGGGTCTGTTCTCGTCAACAAATTTTATACTAACTGATTTGTCATGATTAACAGCCTTTAAAGGTGGAGATGGTGCTGAAAATGATTCCTTTGATTTTGGCTTAGTTTTCCTTTTCAGTGGTTTAATCACACGTACATCTATTTGGTTAACTCTCCCCAACAGATGTTGAACCATCATAACAAGTTGTGTCTGATTGGTTGTTAAAACCTTCAGTTAGCAGACACATCAGTACTTGTTTTTGATTGGTTCCTGTGACTCACCATGTCCTCTTTTTTGAAAGACACAGACTTAGTCTGGTGTTTTGATATTCCATGAGGAATATTTTCAGCTGTATTATGATAACCTCTTCCTTCTTTTTAGATTTTTGTAAGAACTTTAGGTTATCAGTTTGAGATGTTTGTGGTACAAACTTGGTTTCAAATTCATCTTTCATTTTACTAATTTTCTTTTTAATGATTTTATCTTTGTTGAATTTGGAACTCTTTTTGTACCAACATTCATCAGTGAGATGATTGAATAGACCACATATTTCACATGGCTTTTTCTTCATCTTCTGTTGTTCAACTGCTGAAGAAGATGAAACTACTGAAGGTGTGTTCTTCAGTACTTTCTTCCTCTCAGTACTTATGTTAAGTACTAAAGGATTGTAACAACTGAAGATTTGTTCTTCAGAAGTTTTCTATCAGTAATTTTGGATTTCCTGATAGACTCTTCAACAGTTGTCTTCAGACTTGTCTTCAGCTGTTGTCTTCAGTTGTTGTCTTCAGTTGTTGTCTTCAGCTGTTGTCTTCAGGCTTTTTCTTCAGGCTTTGTCTTCAGGCTTTGTCTTCAGGCTTTGTCTTCAGGCTTTGTCTTCAGGCTTTGTCTTCAGGCTTTGTCTTCAGGCTTTGTCTTCAGGCTTTGTCTTCACCTGTTGTAGACCACTTCAGTTGTTATGATGTCTGTGGGACTTAAAGGTTTTTCTGATCTGGCTCATTGGTTCTTTTGGTCCAACAACACATTATTGTCACACTATACATAATAAACTAATTATATACTATTAATCTTAATGCTAACATTGTATTCCAACACTTTTCACAGCAATATTTGCACTAGCTTGTAGTAAAAGTAAGCAAGGTGAGTAAATAACTAAATATTGAGTTGTTTCTTTAGCAACTAGCGAAATGCTCTAATGATCAACCTTTTGATAACATATTTAAACTAAGTTCATGATTTTGACGAAACTGGCAGATGATCATAGGAATAGCACTAGCATGGATCGAAATGATGAAACCCCAGATTAGATCAATGAGTAATCCAATCATTTATCTAAAAATCTTGTAACTTTTTCTAGATAAGATCTTAAAGATTAATTAATTGTAATGATTTTTTCATCAAAAGCTCAAATTTGCTCCAGCTCTACGGAGGCAAATGGAAGTGCAGAGAAAATCTTATCAGCAAACAGAGGTTAAGAGTGTAACAAACTAGAAAAGTATCATTGTCATGCATGATGCACTACTTTAGACAATGGGTAAATAAAGCAAATAAAATCTTGCATTTGCCGCTACCTGCTGTGTTTTCTTTTCAGGTACAAAGACATTTGCAGTTGAGAATGGATGCTCAAGGAAAGTATACACTATCTAATATTATTTGAAAAACACAACACACTTGTAGTTTGAAAGTATAATTGTCATGCATGATGCACTACTTTGACCGATTAGTATATCTATTTAATATTTATTTATCTACTACTACTTATAGTACTTATTTAAAGCATGTCATGTAGTAGTTTGAAAGAAGGTTATATTAGACTATATTATTATTAGGGTTTAGTAATGATTACTATTAGGGTTGAGCCCTAATAGTAAGCCCTAATAGTAAACCCTAATAATAATTATTACTAAACCTTAATAATAATATAGTCTAATAGAATAGGGTATATTATATAGAGTTTATAATTAAACCTTAAAAATCTAAACGTGCTCGTGAGCTTAACCCTAATAATAATATGTCTAATAGATTACCTATGGTTCTAAATCTTAAACTGCAAACTGTATTTGTTAGGTTGCAAACAAGAAAAAAAATAAGAATTGCATTCCTAGGTTTTGATTGGGTAATTGAACAGTGCATCAGATGGATGATTTTAAACTTGAAATTTTAAATCTGAAAATGTGAATCGTATTTTTTGAGTTGCTAACATGATGACAAGTAGCTTCATAGAAAATATCTTTTTTATTGCCAGCATCAAGAGACCTTTTGTTGTTACTGGGATGTCAACCGATTGTTTTGCAGGAATATTTAAGTTATCTTGATTGTTATATGCGTGTTTAGAAATACTAGGGACGTGGTTTTGTTTTCGATTACATATGAATCAAACATTCATGTTGAAATAATATTAGGCCTTTAAATTAGATATTTGCATGCAAAACAGTAGAATGCATATAAGAAATCAGTTTGGACTAAGATGTGGTATACTAGACTTTTACTATATCAACTTTAGTTTGTTAGGATCCTATTTGCAAGACCGAATTTACATGGACTAAAACTGATGCTTAACAAGGTCATTTTATGGGAGGAAAATTCATTATACACTATCTGCTGAACTCTAAGAAGTATGAATTTTCATGGTTCCTATATCTGTCCCGCCACTGGCCGACATGCAGGTCTATTTTGTGCTTTTCTGCAAAGACTGCTATAGATGATGAAATGAAATCTCGCACACGAGTGGTGATTACTTGTACCGAGAACATGATATCAGGTTGTTTTTGAACAAGTTGGTTTAGATTGACAAAGAACAGGTGCATGCGTGTAATATAGTATCATATAGGTGGAGATGCTCTTTATAAATTAGGACAGTCTTTTTTGTAACAAGCATTACGCACACGCGGTTAAAAAGACAATGTTATTCATTTTATAACGAATACTTGTATAAATGAGGTTCTCCCCTGTCTCCGCAAAGCGCGACGGGAATAACTCTAGTTATTAACAATTTATGAAGTGATGTGATTTACATATGTATTAATATTAATGTATTCATATTAATTTAGGATACACTGATCCGTCAAATCCATACATCCATGTTCTGCAGGAATGGCAATTTCTGTCTGGCCTTAATCGCTACATATGGATTATAGGGATGCTGTATGCTTACTACCACCCAACTGGTGTAAGGGCCACATGTGTGTGTACTTATGATGTATGTCTGTGTGTGTGACTATTCTAATCTACTACCATAGGTTGAGAGGTGGATGGAAAAGCTGGAGTAAGCAGAGGTTAAACGTAGAATATCAGTCAAAATTTTTATTGTGATAATATCCATGACGGTAGCCTTTTCTTTTAAAAGTCCACAAATCTAGTTTTCAATTGTTTATTTATAAAATTTTCTTAAGTTTTGTATAAGCATCCTAGGTTGGTTATATATATACAAGCTTCCCAAAATTACATACAAGTACCATCCTGACACCTCCTGGATCCCCATCACGTGCGCGTACTTGTCAAATGCTCTATCATTCGGTATCTAAATGGCTTCATGTAGTGTTAGAAAGTATAATATCTTAATCCATACGTAAATGTATCTAAGTATAGTTAAAGTAGAAAGTTTATGTAATTAGTATAAAGTTAACTTAAACTCTAAGTATGTAAAGTCAAAGTAGAAAGTTTATGTAATTAGTATAATATCTTAATCCATACATAATGTGTCTAAGTATTGTTAAATCGATTCAGGAGTAAATCGATTTAGACAAATCGTTTCAGAAGGGTAAAAACAATTCCGGTAACAACAAATCGATCCGATAATCGATTCAGTGTTGTTAAAATTGATTCAGTGATAAATCAATTCAGACCAATTGCAAAATACAAGAACAAATCAAATCGAAGAAGCAACAAATCGATCAGATAATCGATTCCGCGTTGCGAACGCGGAATCGATTTCGGTGACAAAGTCAATTCAGTCCAATTGCAAAAGACAAAAATCGAGGAACAACAAATCGATTCTATTTAAATCGATTCAGTATTGTAAAATTGAATCAGTGTCAAATCGATTCAGAACCAAAACTAGTTGATTCTGTTTCAAATCGACTCAGACCAGAGAAGAAGAAGACTTTGAATAATTAGAACAATCAAAGTTAGAGAAAATGGAAATCTACTCAGAAGTGAAGATAGAAACAAATCGATTAAGAATAAATCGATTCAGAACCAAGAAGAAATCGATCTGTACCAAATCGATTAAGATAAAATTGATTTCAGAATAAAAATCAATTCAATAACAGTACGAAAAAGAAAACAAAAAAAAAAAAACCGGTTGCGGTTGCTAGATAGAAAGAGACCGTTGCCGTCGATTTGTGAACCATAAACACCAATCGAGTGAAAATCTTCCTATCGCGAACACAGTGAGACAACAAGAAAGAGAATCATGGCAGATTAAGGGGTTGTCACGACTCACGACCAACATCTGTGAATCAAAAGGAAAAGAATAGGGTGGTTGCATATTTGTTTGCGAACCAGAATCAAAAGAAGAGGGGTTCGATTTTCCCTCCCAGTTGTTCGTGTGACAGAGAAGAAAGATGAAAGATGTGTTGTGCTTTACCCTCTTGCTCGTAAGTTTCAAAGAAAGAACAAAAGGATTTTAGCCCTAATTTTTTTTGTACGTAAGTCTAAGGGGAAAAGAAGAAATCAAAAGAAGAAACAAATTGATCGTGGGTTTCAAGAAAAGGAAAAATTAGAAGTCAAGAAAAGAAGTAGGAAAGTGGATGAACCGTGAACCACCAAAGGAAAAAGAAAGGATATTTGAAGCATATTATTATTTATTTTTCTAGACTATTAAAGTCTAAACCAAAGAAGTTTAAAAATTTGTGAGTTTTATTTTCTCCGAAAGTGAAAGGATTCAAGAGAAAAGCTGTCGAAAGAGATTGAAAAACGAGTATTGTTCGTGAATTACAGTACAAATTTGAAAGATTAAAAAAAGTTAGATTTGGAAAATTAAGTTTGTTTTAGAAGAAAACCGAAGTTAAGATGACAGAAGAATCATCAACGGGTTCAAACAAAAACGCAATGGTAATACATAAAGATATGAGTTCATTTTCTTAATTCCAATGTCCTGTTTTGAAGTTGACAAACTACACTATATGGTCAATATGCATGAAAACCATACTTAAGGCAAATGGATTATGAGAAATGATAGAACCTAGTGAGAATACGCAATCCGATGAAAAGAAAAATATGACGGCAGTTGCATATTTATTTCAAACATTACTCAAAAATATGACGTTACAAGTTGCAAATTATGAAAGTGCAAAAGAAATTTGGGATGCACTTAAGACAAGACATGTAAGTGTAGATCGAGTACAAAAAGCACATCTTCAAACACTCAAAACTGAATTTGAGTTACTAAGGATGAAAGAAGAAGACACTATCGATTCATTCACCGCAAAGCTTAATAATATCGTTACTAGAGCAAGTGGTCTGGGATCAATGTTTGATTAACCAACTTTAGTACGAAAACTCCTAAGTTCCGTGCCTAAAAGGTTTTTTCAAATCGTAGCAACTATTGAACAGTTTGTTGATTTAGATTCAACAACTCTAGATGAAATAATTGGAAGACTAAATGCATTTGAAGAAAGAACCAACTTATTGAATGAAGGTCAAGTGGACAATCAAGAAAAACTTTTGTTCACCCGTCAAGAAAACAAGTCAAGTCGTGGAAGAGGTAGTTTTCATCCATCAAGTGGTCGAGGTTGTGGTAGATTTAAACAAAAAGAAACAGGAGAAGCTATGTCACATGAAAACCCTAAAGAAAATGATGATAACTATGAAGGAAGGAAAAGATATCCAAAGAACCAAAACAAATCCACATTTGACAAAAGCAAGATAAGATGTTATAATTGCAGTGATCATGGACACTATGCATCCAAATTTCCTAAATTAAAACATAAAGAAGAAGAATCACATCTCATAATGGAAGATGAAGATCCAATTCTCTTATTAACACAAGTTGAAGAAGATTATACACAAAAGAAGTGAAGACAAAGGAAAGCTCGTCCGTGTTAAAGATAAAGTTCAAGATATCAAAGATGAAGAGATTCATAAAGACGTTGAAGACATGGATAAAGAAATTAGGGGGGGATGTTGAAAGTATAATATCTTAATCCATACATAAATGTGTCTAAGTATAGTTAAACTAGAAGGTTGTTTATGTAATTAGTATAAAATTAACTTAGAGTCTAAGTATGTAAAGTGTGTGTATGTATAAGGGTATAATATGTCAAGAAGTAAACATGTTAACTACCATGTAGGGTATATATAGATGCCAAGAGTCTGTAAACATAAGGAATCAACATATTAATTCATTCATACGTATTGTTCAAGTTTCTCTCAAGTTTCATACACATTCATATTCATATTCAAGAATATGTTAAGAGCCTAATCGATCCTAAAGGGCCAATAGATAGTATTAATTTTGTATTCTTTTTCACTTATATTTTCTTCTTTTGCATGTAGTGTGTATATAAGTTTATACCAGTATGAAAAAAATCAAGTAAATTATCACTTGAGCTTTGATGTGACTTCCTTTTATGCATTATATGGTTGGGATAAATCACTTTGGAAACCTACATCTCTCAGATTCACATATGGCTAAGGTATGTAAGTTGGTACCTAATTGATGCTTAATAGTTTTGCATGACAAATTATTGGTTTGCGGATCAGGAGTGCCAGATGGTCAGCCGAAACTGTTGCCGTCTCTGGTTCTTGACTACCCAATGTTGAATTTCATGCTTATGACTTCTATATATATATATATTATATATATATATATATATATAATATATATATATATTATATATATATATATATATATATATATATATATATATATATATATATATATATATATATATAATATATATATATATATATATATATATATATATATATATGTTGTGGTTGTTAGACCATAATTCTTGTTAGTATAAGTATTATTATTATTATTGTATAGCATAAGTAAGTTAGTTAAGGGGTGGTTAGTTTACTTGCACCCCAAGAAATGTAAGGGTATAAATACCCATGTAAACATTCATTTGTATGGAATGCATCTTTAGAATTTCATAGAATTCTTTCTCAAACACAGACCCATGGGATCTTCAATTGGTATCAGAGCCAATTTCCCACCGTTCCATCGAATTCAAGCGAAGAACACAACGATGATTCAGCCCTTGTTTTGTGCATAGGAACAGAGATACGGATTTGGAATTGAAATCAACAAACACGGATTATCTTGTTGATTCAGACAACATCCCTATCATCAATCGATCAAAGGAAGATCATTGATTGTACACAAAACCATCCCTAAGAACCTATCGGGCTTTTTCTAAGAAATTCTGGCGACACCGGCAAAACCGGCAAAACAAAAGAACCGAGAGTCATTGAAATCGAAAGACAATCGCTTCAATAACGATTCAATCAGACCCATCAAACGCTTTTCAAGACCCGATTTCGAAAAATCATTTTTAAGAAAATAAGAACACAAATCGGTCAAGACCATTCTTCCGAACCCGTTTCAATCAAAAGGAAATGAATTATTTGTGCGTTCTTAATCGATATTTGATACAGTAAGACAGATTCAAATCGATTGCATCAAAGGAAAATCAAGAATCGAACAACTCTTGTTTGACAGAATTGTTCCAGGGACGAACGAAGAAGACGATAATTGTTTTGGGTAATTTTGACTTTTTTTGAAAAGTCAAACAGAGATAAACTACTTTGGTTTGTTTAAAAGAAGTTAAGGAGAAAAAGTCAAAAACGCAGATTTGGCTTTATACCTTGGAGGATTTGATTTTTTAAGGGACATTAAATTTTTTGGTGAATTCTTACAATACAAATTTTAATATATTATAAAACAAATATTAAGTTTTGTTTTTTTAAGAATAAATCAAATAAATATTAATTTTGATTTTTAAAGAAAAGAAAAGTCAAAATTAATTCAAGTTTGACAAAGGGAAAGTCAAACAAGTTCCATTAAGCCTTGGGAAGTTCAAAGTACGTAGAACAATTGGAAAAAAGAAGAAGATACCGACAAAGTCCCCATCAAAACCCAAGATGACGAAAGATAATAAAGAAGAGATGGTCAGCAAGGACACGCTCTCTATTAGCCTCCAAACACCAATGTTAACATCTACAAATTACACGATTTGGTCTGTTCGTGTAAAGGCAATTCTGAATGTCAATAACCTTTTAGAAGCAATTGAACCACGAGAAGGTACAAAAGTAGATGACAAGAAAGATAGGACAACGATTGCCTATCTATTTCAAGCAATACCCGAAGATATGGTGATGCAAGTGGCATCTCATACTACAGCAAAAGATATTTGGGAAGCCTTAAAGACAAGGCACGTTGGTATTGATAGAGTTCAAAAAGCTAGACTTCAATCATTATGCACAGAATTTGAGATGCTTTCAATGAGAGAGACAGAGACCATAGATTAGTTTGCAGGAAGATTAAGCACAATAAATACAAAGTCAAAAAGCCTAGGAACAAATATTGATGAAGCAACCATGGTACGTAAATTGTTAGATTCAGTACCCGATAAGTTTTTGCAAATTATTGCATCGATAGAGCAATATTCAGATATGGACACAATGATACTTGAAGAAACAATTGGAAGACTTAAAGCCTACGAGGAACGACTTAAGTCTAGAGAAGAGAAGAAATTAGGACCTACAGGTCAAGAGAAGCTGTTGTTTACAAGGTACGAGAAAAAGCCTTACAATAACCAAAAAACTACAATCAGAATCGAGGTAAGCAGAACTTTAGAAAGTTCAACAACTACGGCAAGAGTCAAAGATATGAGAAGAGAAGCTTTGACAAGAATGGCCAAGGAGATCAAAGAAGTGAGAAGAGTTTCACCAAAAGGCGTCAGTTTGACAACAACCAACCTAGAAGAGATATGAGCAATGTAAAGTGTTACAATTGCAATGAACTAGGACATATCGCAACCAAATGTCCTAAACCTCGAAGTAAGCAAGAAGAATCTCACCTTGTAATGGAGGATGAAGACCCTACATTACTTATGACTGTTGGTGAAGAGAAAACAGTAGTTCTAGATGAAGCGAAAGTCCTACCACAGAGTTATCAAGATGATAACACGAAAGATGGTATATGGTATTTGGACAATGGAGCTAGCAATCACATGACAGGTGAACGCTCCTATTTTACAGAGTTAAATGAAAGAATAATAGGAAATGTCAAGTTTGGAGATGGATCATGTGTCAACATAAAAGGAAAAGGATCAATCTTATTGGAATGCAAGAATGGTGAACAGAAGTTAATCACCGACGTCTACTTCATTCCACACCTCCAAAGCAGTTCTTAAGCATAGGAAAAATTACTAAAACTGGATGCAAGATTGTTATGAAAGATAAGTATCTTTGGATGTTTGATCCTCATGATAATTTGTTAATGAAAGTCCCTAGAGCAACGAATAGACTTTACAAAGTTAAGTTAAGAATAACAAGTCCTATTTGTCTACAAGCAAGATAGACACCCCAGCATGGCTATGGCATGTACGTATGGGACATATTAACTTTGATTCGTTAAAACAGCTAAATACTAAAGGTATGGCACGTGGATTACCGACTATAGACCATCCTACCTAGATTTGTGATGCATGTCTTGCGGGAAAGCAAAGTGGATTACCATTTCCCTTTCAAGCAAAGTTTAGAGCCGAAGAACCTCTAGAACTAGTACATGCAGATTTATGTGGACCGATCTCACCCACATCCTTAGCTGGTAACAACTATTTCTTTTTACTAGTCGATGACTATTCAAGATATATGTGGATCTACATGCTTAAGTCAAAAGACCAAGTATATGATATTTTCAAGAAGTTTAGAAACGAAGCTCAAACAGAAACAAGGCATAACCTCAAGACATTGAGAACCGATCGTGAAGGTGAATTTACCTCAAATGCTTTAATTACGTACTATGAAGATGAAGGAATCTTAAGACAACTCACAGCACCTTACACGCCTCAACAAAATGGTGTAGTAGAACGAAGAAACCATTCAGTGATGAGCATGACAAGAAGCATGTTAAAGGCTATGAATGTACCACAAAACCTATGGGCAGAAGAAACACGACAAGCGGTATACTTACTAAATCATGTTCCAACCAAAGCACTAAAGGGAATTACACCCTATGAAACAGTAAAAGGTAAATCTCCTAGCTTAAAACATATTAAAGTATTTGATGCATAGCATACATGAAGGTACCGACACCTCATTTGAAGAAGCTAGATGATAGAAGCAAGAAGATGGTACATTTAGAAAATGAAAGTGGAACAAAAGCCTATAGACTATATGATCCAGAAGAAAACAAGATTTGTATAAGTAGAGATGTTATTTATTGAGAATGAATCATGGAACTGGGATACCTACTTAGAAGAAGTGAGTAATAATGGACCTACACTGAAAAGGTTTGTAATCCGTGGAGATCAAGACAGTGAAAATAGTCAAGATCAAGATAGTGAAGGTGAAGATACTTAGGATCATCAAGAACCAATATTTGAAGATATGGTTACACCAATCTCAACTACAAGATCTCCAATAACAATCCAAGAAATTCAAGAAACACCAGTAAGGGTTCAAGAAATTGATAGTTCACCCGGTTCATTAAATAGACCAGTTCAAAGACTAAAATCATTAAGCAGTATCTATAATGAAACTAGACCTCTTGAACCAGAAGAATATGAACAATTATACCTAGCATATGATGAAGAACCTATCAACTATAAGGAAGTAGCAGAATATCCTCAATGGATAACAGCAATAGAAAGTGAGATAGACTCGATAGAAAAGAATAATACGTGGACACTCACATCACTTCCTACAAATCAAAAGGCAATAGGTTTAAAATGGATTTTTAAGATCAAGAAAGATGCAAATGGAAAAATCACCAAGCACAAGGCAAGGTTAGTAGCAAAGGGTTATGTACAAAAGGAAGGTATAGATTATAATGAAGTATTTGCACCCGTTGTAAGAATGGAAACCATAAGACTACTAATAGTAATAGCAGCACAAGAAGGATGGCCAGTACATCATTTAGATGTAAAATCAGCATTCTTACATGGTGATTTATAGGAAGACATATATGTAACACAATCAGATGGATTTGTGAAGAAAGGAAAATAGAAACTAGTCTACAAATTAAAGAAAGCTTTATATGGTTTGAAGCAAGCACCAAGAGCATGGAATCTTAGACTAGATAACACGTTAAAAGAAATTGGATTTAAAGATGTCCTCAAGAGCAAGCAGTTTACAAGAGAACTCTTAAAAACACTACTATAATAATTGGTGTTTATGTTGATGACATTAGTGACAGGAAGTTCAATGAAGGACATAGCAAACTTCAAGAAAGAAATGGAAGGCAAGTTTGAAATGAGTGACCTAGGGCCACTTACATACTATTTAGGAATTGAAGTACATCAAGAATCAGGAAAGATAAAGTTAAAGCAATCAGCCTATGCAAAGAAAGTCCTTAAAGAAGCAAGATTAGAAGATTGTAACCCAACAAAGTATGCATTGGAAGCAGGTTTAAAGTTGACACGAGAAGACAAAAGTGATTTAGTCAACGCAACAGAATATAGAAAGCTAATTGGATGCTTAAGATACCTCACGCATACAAGACCTGATATAACTTACGCAGTTGGATACGTAAGTAGATACATGGAGAAACCAAGAGAAATTCACATGCAAGCAGTAAAGCATTTGATAAGATATATTAAAGGAACGTTAAATTATGGAATAGAATACACCAAAGGAAGAAACAAAGAAACCATTGGATTTAGTGATAGCAATTATGGTGTAGATGCAGATGATGGAAAAGGAACAACTGGAACTATATTTTACTACAATGAAGCACCTATTACATGGTCAAGTCACAAGCAGAATACGGTAGCACTATCATCGTGTGAATCAGAATTTATGGCAGCTACATCAGCAGCATGTCAAGCATTATGGTTACAAGGACTACTAAGTGAACTTACAGGAGAAGAACCAAAGAAGATAACACTAAGAGTTGATAACAAGTCAGCTATACTACTCATGAAGAATCCAGTATTTCATGGAAGATCAAAGCATATCAACACAACATATCATTTTATCAGAGAATGTATAGAGAATGAACAGATTCAAGTGGAGCACATAAGTGGAGAAATGCAAAGAGCCGACATACTCACTAAAGCTTTACCAAGGATCAAGTTTATGAAAATGAGAAGCCTTATTGGAGTTAAAGACCTAGCAGAAGGAATCAAGAATTAGGGGGGAGAATGTTAGACCATAATTCTTGTTAGTATAAGTATTATTATTATTATTGTATTTTTTTTTTTTTTTTTTTTTTGAACGGCTTATTATAATTGTATAGCATAAGTAAATTAGTTAAGGGGTGGTTAGTTACTTGCACCCCAAGAAATGTAAGGGTATAAATACCCATGTAAACATTCATTTGTATGGAATGCATCTATGGAATTTCATAGAATTCTCTCTTAAACACAGACCCCTGGGATCTTCAGCGGTAAATAAGTCTTATGGTTTGCAGAGAAAATTGATATAAAAGCGGGATAAATATTGACCTGTTTTGGGGAAACTTGCAGGTGTCATACAGGCTGTTTGAACCGACAAATACTTTGAGGATTGCTTTTGTGCCTAGTAAAGATGATAAGCGTCTCATGTACAATGTGATAACAGAATTAGACTTATCAACTGACATCTACACCTTATCGTTTATACTTCTGAAGTTGCCTCAGGTAGTGATAAGAACTTCTTTTCAAAAGTCTTGCCAACAAGGCGAAAAACTGAATTAAAAAAAAACATTTTTTTTACTTTTTATATATGCCTCCTGTTTTGATTAAAGTGTTAGAAAACACGTGCTGAGTAATTCGAATATGTACATAATGATATGCACATTCTGTCCTGGACAGAGTCCACTTAATTCTTCATTTCTCACAAGGAAGATAATGAATGAAACAAACGGCCGTATATATATTATTGTTACTAACTGATTCATCATCTATCTGCAGGGTTGAATTTTAGGATGTATATGATGCAAGTGCACCTGAATGTTCATTTGATATGACCCAATGATTTTGAAGATTGGGAGTCATAATGTTATGTGAGGGTTGATATTGTATAGCCCAGACAGATGGAATGTGCAATTGATACAAATAGTGATCAAGGTTTGTCCATTATATTTGATTTATAAGTCACCCCATGCATGCCCAGACATATGACTTGTGTACCAAGTTAAGGGTTCACTTTCATGCAATAACATTTTTATTCATGGTAGTGTTGCAATTTCGTAGATCGACATGAAGCATTACATATATAAATGATGCGTTATGTTTTTTTAGTAGCAGATAATGAAAGTAAGCTTAGTTTTTGGGGGAGTTGAGATATTGTGTGGCAATAGTTCCATTGGCGCCACGAGGATAAAAGCCTCCAGGAAGGCCTTCTTTTCCTGTTTGATATACGATACGTAGGACTTCCTCTGGTGTCCGAGCGTATGACAATGAGTATGTGTTAGTAGCAGCCAAAATGTTCCCTGTTTTCTTATTGAATGCGACGAGTCCTTCGTCTTTCAGGCCATCACCTCCTAACTTGTTACGTAGCATTGAAATCCTATCAGTAATTTCAGCAACTGTCACGCCATACGGAATTACCCTTTGTTTTGCCCTTTGGTAGAGAAGGGTTCTAAGAACTGCATCTTGTCCTGATTCTACTCCCAAAAGACCGGCAACAAGCTGCAGTGAATGACATCGGATTGTTTATTTTTTAAAACATACATCATACATGTGTGATGTGTCTTTCTTTCTTTCTTTAAATATATATATATATATATATATATATATATTATATATATATATATAGATATAGATAGATAGATAATAATAATGATAATGATAATGATACAGGGGGACTCGAATTAATTTAAAGGAACATACCCTTTTCGCAGTAGGAGTTTGGAGCAATGGATTTGCACCAACATAACCGGTGAGACCGACATAAGGGATGACGTAGGACGCAATCAGGTAGTTAATATCGTTGGCATAGGGATCGAAGGGTGGATACAAGGGCCTTCCAAATGCGGCGTTGATAATGTTTGCAAATGCAGTTACGGTTAAGTTCATCAGTGGCCTAGCAAATCCAGGCACTGTGCTTTTTATGGCTCTACACGCACACATTCTACATTATTAGAATTATCAACAAATATCCAATACTTTATGTTGGTTATAAGTGACATACATTCGTTCTTATAAAACATACAGTTGTTATGATCCATAAATGGTATGTTATGTGTTACTATACTATGATACGCCTTCTTAACCATCGAATGTTACAATTCTTTTAATTCAACTTTACTTTTTGGACCTCTTTATGAATAAAACTAGCTTTTATAAACCGTGTATTACATGGTTAAATAAATAAAATATTAAATAAAATAAAAATTATTAATTTTAAAACGATATATTAAGACATGATATAATTAGACATACGATATATTAATTAAAATACCTCTTTCTTAATGTATAAAGAAATTAATTATAATGCAAAAATGAATATATAATGTTATTAGTAGTTAATGTAGTTATTTAATAGGAAAGAGAAGTAGAAAAAGTTTGATAAAAATAAATGTGATGCTCACACATGATACACACATTTACCACACATGATACACACATTTACCATTTTATTAAG